>QWTY01003283.1:690-24387 GCA_008033365.1 Pseudorectes ferrugineus | reverse complement strand
TTCTTAAGCATGATAGTTGTGTCACTCTGTCTGACAGCAGCTGAAGTTTCCTGATGCGACAGGATGCAATGGGGAGCAGGAATGGCACAATCCACTTTGTGAAAGGGTTCTGTAAAGAAACCCTATCCTGCCATCCCCTTTTTCTCTTTCTTTCTTCTTTTTTTTTTTTTTTTTTTTTTTTTTTGGCAGAACAGTTATTGAAAGTACATTATAAAAAAATAGTGAATTGTTGCACATTTTTCTCCCTGCTGGCTTGAAACCTTCCATGTATGCCTTTCAGCACCTTTTATTTACTCAAAAAATGGGAGCAACTGAAAGTTAAAATCACGCACATGCACTTCTTGTTTCCAAAGTGAAATGTTTCAGCCCAAACTCAAAGCATTTGTGGAATGCCACTCTTCGCTACATTACAGCCGTCATAGCTCCAAACTCCTCTCCAGTGCCACAGTTATTCTCTGGCTCCCAAAGCTGCTGTGTAATTCCTATCATCTCAAGTCCCTTTAGACCAGCAAGAGACACTGTAGGGAACCTTGGGAGCTGTAGCTTGATCCAGCCAGCATAGGCTCTGCGAGAAAATAAGGGTGCAAAACATCCAAAACACAGTTTCTCCTAGGCATCACGTGGTATTTCAGTTGGTGGTTTAAAAAAGTAAAAATGGACTTTTTTCGGATTATTTTTTTTCTTTGGTTTTTGTTTGTTTGAGGTTTCATTTATTTTTTTCCCTTAGCTAGTGGGTTTGTTAATTTATTTCATCTCTATGAGTGTGGTTTTATATGGAGGTACTTGTGGAGAACTACCTTAATTAAGACATAAAAATATACATGTAGAACTTTGCATTTGCCAAAGGATGACAAAGATACTGGGGAAAAATGGGCAATGATTATCTTCCACCTTGACTCAATATAAATTTCCTCTGATGAAGGCTCCAGAAATCTCTGCAGAAGGAAGAAGGTCCCCTATACCTTCTCAAAAGGGAAGGTTTGGAGACATCTTAGTGTATTTGCAGTCAGTACTTTTTTGTATTTTTCAGAACTGGATTTTTAATTGAAAAACTAATTATTAAAATAGTTTGGGAGCAAGAAAACAAAGAAATTGATTTTTTTTTTTAAAGAGGAACCATGTATAAAAATTATATATTTACCATTGTTCAAGCATAAAATGGAAGGAGAGCACATAAGATGCAATCTGCCAGTTGATATTTTAATTCCTCCTTTGCACTGATTGGAAGTTAGCAAGTTCTGCCACTGCTAGTCCATAAGACAGGATTAGAAATGGGTGGACCACCCTGCCTACACTGCAAACAAGTGTAGGTTGAGAATTATGAACAAAATTCTAAAATTTTCAAGTCATAGCAAAAAGAGGTTTGGGGTTTTTTTTTCATTTTAACAGTTTTTTTCCCTTTCCCCCCCTTTCTGCTTCTGTATGTAACATGTGAATGGATAGGAGCAAAACTGGGGTAATATAACAAATATCTTGGATGTAAAGAGTTTCTTGGTTCCACCTTTGTCTGAGCACTGTTAAACCTGAGGAGCTGAGACTATTTCCTAGAGGTTAGACAGAGCAATTTCTATCCTTCCTTCATCTCTTCATGTGAGATAGATAAGAAGGAACAAAGGAATCTTCCAACCTGCTCCTCACATGCAGGGAAGGATTCATTTTGATCTTGTGTAATATAGAGGGGTTGACCCTATATCATACTCTGGTTCAGAAGTATTTCCATGCGGCCCAAGGATGGGATTGAGAACTTGGATAGTCCAAGTTTGTTCCTAGCTCTTTCAGAAGGGGAAATCAGACAAACTCATTTGATGTTTTCATGCCTCTGCAAAATGGGGAAAGATACATTATTTAGGATGAATAAAAAGAATTTGTTCATATCTGACAGGAGTTTAAGTTATCTAGATGCAAAATATTGTAGGAAATGTAAGAAAAATAGAAAAGAAACACTATTGTGCTTCAGTCAAATCTTTCTTTCACCCCATCAATCAGCTTACTTTGCCCTAAAATGCCAGTGAAATGTATAGTACTCTAACAACTTTAAGCCTGAGTGAAATTTTTAACTGGGCTAAGTCACCCTTGCAAATTGACCTGTGTTCCTTGGAACAGAGTGGCCAGTGACAGGCAGTGATGTATGGTATGGAGTAATGCGTGGTTGGTGCCCTTGGGGAAAGGAAAGTTTCTTAGAATAGTCAAAAAGTTTTCTGGCTTGTTATTTCTCAGCTGGAAAGAATGGAAGAGAAACATTAGTGACAGGACCAACACAGAACATCCCTGCACACACTTCTGCTTCCTAGCATTACTCCCGGTCAGTTTTCACAGGCTTGGCTAAATACTGAAAGTTCCTGAGGAAGAAAGGAAAGTGAATAAAAGCCTCACTTCCCTCACATGCTCACTGCAAATGCTGAGCGTGTCTCTGTGCCTTGCAGAAGGGTGACAGATATGTCTCCCCATAACAGCTCTGCACGGACAAGTGCAGTGTGTGTGCTTGGATACTCCCAGCCAACAGCTCCGTGAATCATCCATGGGAGCATCATAGGGGGCTGTGAACTGGCTTGCTGCTACTGGAGGAAACAAGCTGAAACAGCATGCAGACACTGCCCTGATTTACAAACATTTCCTGTCTTGGCCAAGGACACCTCTGTCTCTACCTCTACCTTTACCTCTACCTCTAGAAGCAGATGATTTCTCTTCTGTCAACTCTCTCTTGCCATAAAAGTGCCAGTCATTAGTAGCTCTCATTGTTCAGCTCCTGAAATTTGTTGCCATCCCTGTGATGCAGCAAACCCTGTGGACTTTTTCTACATATTCATGTCCTGAGCAAAGACAGAATGCACCAACACTTTCAGCTCAAGCTGTGTCTGCATCTGTACATGCTCACAGTGTTTTCTGTGACTCCTCACTCACACCTGTTCCAAAGCTAACAGGAGTCACTGTGTAGTTTTACATCAGTGAAGGGAAACATTGACTCAGTTTTCTCAATCTTGTCTTACACAGCAGTGCATGAAATAGAGCCCCAAAACAGCAAAATTATGGTTTTAAAGGCACACTCCTACTAGGACTGGCAGGCCCAGGGAAGGCAGGAGGTTCAAAACAAAAGCTTATTCTTGATGGCACAAACCTGTCTCTCCTCTGTGTCTTACGGGTTGCAGTTTTTTCTTCATTCTCTCTAATGTGAGCCCATCTGACACACTGACACACAGTGAGCATCTCCACTTTTGAGTACGTTTGCTCCAAACCAAGGTCCACTGCAGCATAGTTGCATTTTTGAACGTTTTCCATCAGGACTGGTTTCCCATTTTCATACTGCTGGTTATGTTGCAGGTATGGAAGTCATGAGACTGCCCTGTACTCTGGTACATAGGGAATCTTTTTAACCTTTGCTTTGTGTTGGAAATGCAGATGAATGAAGTAATCTTCTATAAACAAAGACTTTTAGGAAAATCCACACACCATTTAAATCTACCTGAATGTGTAAATGCACTGAGGATCTGGTGCACACTGCCTGTATGGACAAGAAATTGTACTATTGATGAATTAGATATACAGAGAATCTGCACATGCTTTGATTAAAATGTCACTGATTCAATTCTGGTGAAACAAAAGGTACATAAAGAGGTAAGATTGTGCTGAGGATAAAATGGTGCTAGATGGTGGCTAGATAAGTCAGCGAAATATCAAACTATGTGATCCTGTTTTTTTAAAAAAATATGTGTCTCTGACCATCTCGTGGGGGAATTGTTAGCTTCAAGATATTGTGTTAGCTAGACTTTTGGTCAGACTCAGTATCTTTGTTTTTCTGTTTCTAATAGCTTCAGCATAGTTGTTTGCACTTCTTGTTTGAAGAAGACTTGCAGAGTGTGAGCAGTCTCAGGCAAACAAAATGTGTCTGTCGCTCAAGAGCACAGTTGCATTGTTATGTTAAATCATCTCTAACAGGGTGGGTGAATTTTTTTCCTTCCTAAAGGTAAAAGGGAGGCACTTTTGAAGAACACTCTGGCAGAAATACATAAAAGGAGTGGCATGAATTGCATTATGGAGATGATTTTTTGTCAGCTATGGATGGCAACCAGACAGCTGCCTTAACATAACTGTCTAAATTTTGAATCATAAAACTTAGGAGAGATGATTCTTTTTTTGTAGTGACATTTGTCATCTACCCTCTTTAAAAGGCAGGGATGCAGGGAAAGATCCAGCACTGGTCCAAGATCTAAGCTCTACCGTGTCATAGATACAAGATGAAGAGTATGCCACTCAAATCACGGTTATCCTGTGTGTATCTGGGAAGTATTTCTGGTTAGTTCTTGCATTATGTCAAGTATTGCTCTTGCCCCAAGGCTGAAATTTGCTGAACTGAAGTAAAGTGTCCTTGGATATATCTCATCTGTAATACCATCCAGTGAACGTCAGTGAGAGGCTGATGGTTGTTTATTAGCCCCTGGGAAATCGCTGGGGCTAATTTATGTGTGGAGCTTTGCTAGATGGGTAAGAATGCAATCCCATCAGTCTCGGTGTGGAGGGGGAAGATTAAAAGACAGCCTCATCTGCCATGACAAAACTTCTCTCTGACATCTGGGCCATTAAAGTAAATGACAGGTTTTACTGCAGTGTCCGTCTCTTGGAGGGACATTGACAATTTGCTGCTTAAAACTCAAGTCACAGCAGAGCACTTAGGTGACAACTGAGACCTTGGCATCAACAGCCAATATTGATAATATACAGCACAAACTCAACAGGAAAGGTGGAAAATGGCACAAAGACATGCCTTGTTGGAGTAGATCAACAAATAATGCTTCCTTCTCTGCTGTGCTCCAGGGAGAGAACCTTTTTGCTCAGTGCGTGCTGAAGACAAGGAGGTACCAGCTTTGATTCTGTTTCTATTCATTCCTGACAAACATGATTTATGAATTAGAATACTTGCTTCGTTACTGAAAGGATCTATCTGCTCAGTGCCCTGACACAATGATTTCCTTCTAAGATTTTCTGCCCATGCATTTCCTAGCCCCATTTGTACACTGTCTTGTCAGCTCAATAAATCATTACAGATAAGTAAATCCTTCTCTTAACCTTCTGGGTTGATAGCATTGCTAATGTTTTCTGAACATATTAGTCCTAGCCTTTCTAAAAGTAAGGACATGTTGCTTTGTTGTGCAGCACAATAAATACAAAAGCACACTTGTTCCCCTTTTGGGTCAAATTGGTAGTTTTTAACCCTTTGGATTGCTTGCACACAAAGTCTTTTAAGTGCACCATCAAAGCTTTGAAACTACTTTTGAAGTGCATGTGTGCATCATCATATTTGAGTATTTTATCACTGAATACAGATATTTAACAGTGCATTAAGCTTCTTAGCAACTTCACAAACTGTAAAAAATAAAGAAAAAGGAGTCTGTGAGTCTGTATTTTTAAAGCCTTTGAACTCCTCTCTCTGCTAGCAGAGTAATTTGGTGTACAGTAACATTGCATTCAAATTGCTTTAGGTTTATCATAGTTCTTTTGCCAAAAAGCTACAGGTCTGCACCATGATTCAATTAATTTGACTTAGAATAAGAAAATAAAGCCTGGAGGTTAATGGAGACTCATATGGAATGAAAATGGAAGTCAAACTCAACTGCAGAAAAATTGCAGCAGAGACGAAAACATTCTGTTTGGGAAAAAAACCCCGAGAAACATCACATTGACTAAATAACCTTTTCAATATTTCTCAAAGAAAAATTATATTTTGGGGTTTAAAAGGATTTTTTTATTCCAAAATGCTCGAGTGCTCAAACAGTGTTGTGATAGAAGGATTCTATTTTCCTAGCTCACTGAAAGGTAGGCACAACTTTCCTCCTCTGTCCAGAGAAAAGAGAACTTGTTTTAATTTCATTTCTATGACCATTTAGCAAACATGCAAGACAAATCCCTCTTGCCCACCTCTCACAGTGATGTCTCAGCAGCTCCCTTCAAAGTTTTATGTCTCCTTTGATGTCTGTGAGTAGCTGGCTAACCAAGCTGTGACATGAGTCTGTGACATGAATTTATTCGTGGAGACAGAAACAAGTCAGGAATACAGACATTCCCTTAAGCATTAGTGCTTTATCAGAAAGCCAACCATGACTTTATCCCTGACAGTAAGTTGAAGTAAGGCCTTAGGTATGTTGATTACCTCTTCCTTTTTGTTAGGGATTCTTTTGCAGGTTTCTAGGCTCAGATGGCCCACACAAAGGTGTACTGCTGCAGCATTTTCCTTTACAGCAGCAAGTCCTTTCTAGTGGAAATTTTGGGGGACAGGATGGCTGCATAGCTAACCAGGGGCCAGATTCTGCTATGCTTTGAAGGTGTGAGGACTTAGGCTGAGGTGATTTCATTAATTTCCCTGGCTTGCTCCAGTAACAAGGTACCACACACAGTGAGCACAGGTCACCCATAACGAGAGCAGTTGCTATAATTAGCTGTCATCATTCTGAAATACAAGCACGAAAAAAAGCTCTCCAGGTAGGATTTTTTTTCTTTTTTCTCCTTTTTTGGCCTCACCTTTTCAGACGAATAGGTCTTCCCTGAAATACATCAAAAGACTGTCAAGATATGTTCCACAAGGTAACGCAGCAGGTCTCTGATAGTACTGGACTTTCCTAGCAGTGAATCTTTCAAACCAGTGCATTTTTTAAGGCTGTCACACATCACCTTATCTTTTCTCTTTCAAGGTATCCCATCCATATTTAATGTTTCCTGGAACTTCATCTGTATCCAATTTCCTCTGCATGTCTTGGTCTAAATAGTTGTCATGTAGCTGCCATTCACAGGACTTTTATCCTGTTTCCTGGATTTTCCAGTGTTGGGTGTGCCAATGCTTACATCTAGGAGCAAAACTTACCCAATGATGTCCACAGAGGTTATGGAAATGATGTTTGATGTACCCCATCTCCATTAATCTAATTGACTAATGATGAGTGATGAATGTAAAATATGCGATGTTCACATCTTAGAGATAATTTTGTAATGGAGGATGAGTATACTTACAAAAAATGAAAAAAAAAAGGTAGATGTCTGATGCCCCACTGCACAGGCATCAGCCTGTTCCAGAGCTTGTAGAACTCTGGGGCAAGGAGACTTAACCTTTGAAAGCTGCTCGGACTGTGGTGTTGCTTTTGCCTGTGATCTGTCTACAGGGGGGGAATAAGCACTGGGTGTTTGAGGTATGTGAAAAGTGTTTGTCTCCAGTGGGATGCTATGGCTCCTGACTGTCAGACAACTAGCTAGAGCAGAGCAGGTGTTTGACTCTATGACCTGTAACTTTGAGCAGTAAACATACATTTAACTTTCTGGTGGTGGATGAGATGAACCTCCATTGAAAACACAGGTATTTACAAACCTTAATGAAATTGCAGCAGCCAGAAGTCTGAATGTAGTGTAAAAAGTGCTCTTTACAAGGAACAGCAACCCATTCTACCATTACCCATAGTTAATTATTGGTTGTATTTTTCCTTTTGAAAAGAAAAGATAAAATGTATGACAACAGGATCTGATTTTGTAAGCTCTAATGCATGAATCTATCTGCATGTGAGTCCTGCTGAATTTTACTGGAAAAACCCCAAAAGTAAATCTGGAGAAGCATTAAATCAATGGCATCCAATGAAAGTTACTGCATACTAGTTTCATTGCCCAAGGACAAATAAGAAATAGAGATCTGTTCTGCATTATTTGGGAAGGTCAAAGATGCACAATGTCACAGTTGTGCCAGCCACAGTCACAGAGGTTGCTTGCCAGTGATGTAGCAGAGGCATCTGGCAGGTGCCAGCAGAGTTAGAGAAGGGAATAAAGCTGCTTGGAGGTAGGTACCCAGATATTAGGCAGTGAGACCTGGATTCCCCTCCACAGCTAGAAGGAAAGAGGATGAAAGGATGAGCTAGCAAAGCAAACTTCCTGGTGTACAACGTGCCTGACACCTGAGTGTTTTCGAATGTGGACTATTTAACTGCCTGCTAGACATTGTGCACAACCTTCATCTGGATAACAAATCAGGTTAAGATCTGGTTTGTACTGTCAAAGACTGGAGTGAGAGAATTTGATACTGGTACCAAGAAAAAGAAGTTAAAAACGACCACCATTTAACTTACAGTGATGTTTTTAGCTGGTATATTTTTTGGTGGTGGTAACCCAGATGTCTATTAAAAAATAGAATATAATGCTCTCTAAAAATACCAAATAGTCAAAACTATCACACTCACTGAATTACATTACTAGTAGCACTCCACACTACCATTACAATACTTGCCATGAAGCTCATCATACATGCACTTTAATAACTATTATTATGTCTGCTACTGCAACTCTAGGCACACTATGCTTATGTTGGAGTTTTTTTATAAGGTTGAAGAATATTTGAGTTATTCAGAGCAGACATTTTGTACTAGCTGCGGAGGAATTTCTAATGAACTGTTTCCTGATGAAACTTGAAGGCTTCTAACAAACAGAACATGACATTCACACTCTCTGACATAATTTTATAACTCCTCAAAACTTTTCTGTCATTTAGGCAATGGAGAATGCTGATCTGGTAGTGTTTGTTTTCTTTATTCCTCTCCTAAGTGAATCTTCTGGTACTCATTTCATCTTATTCCAACTTTTTGCTCTTTTTTTTTTTTTTTTCTTAATATGTGAATGGAACAGTCCAGGAAAGCCCCAGAAATGGATCTTGGGTCAGGCACATGCTCTGATGATTTCGGTGCCATCAGTAGTATTGTGAACATTTTGTGCTTTCCCATTAATACATCCTAATGTACTGCTTGACTGACTTAAACTCCTACTCTCCACCCTCTGTTGAGGTTGTCAGTAGGACTCTTCTTTAGCACTGGTTTTATTCTTATTAGCTGGCAAAGTCTGAAGTTCAAGATTCCCTTTTGGAAGATTCCCCTTTTTTTTTGTAATGATAGCAAAAGCCACTTGGGCTGTAGAACCAGAAGATTATGTGACAATGTACAACAACCCAGACCCAGACAAGACTTTGGTTGTTGCTCTAACATCTGAGACTCTCTTTCACCCCTCCAGCCTGACTGTGTGGTCTTACATAGCATTTGTTTCACTTATTCCTATTCGAGACTCAAAGTCAGATGTATTTCTCTCAAATGCAAAGCATTCAAAACCCTCAGGAGACCAAATCAGGGATCTAATTTGGACACTGAACACAGGCCATCCAGAGGAACCATTAAGTACATGTCTCCTCAGCACTCCATGGAACCAAAATCCAGCAAAGATGATGGAGAAAAAATGTTTAAAAAAAGTCTCCATATCTCTTTTATTGGACCTAATTCAATGCCTACTTTTGTTACCAAATTCTAGGTTAAGACAGAAGAAGAAACAGTAATGTGGGTGTGGAGAAAACTCCAGATTTCCCTCTGTTCCAGTGGGTGCTCAAGCCTGTTTAAGACAAAGTTGTTTCCACAAAACACTTTTTATATGCTTCAATAATGGAGCAAACACAGCTGCATTAGTGTGGTCCTTTGCCTGGGTGAAATAGTTCTGTCAAATTAGCTTGGGATCATACAACTTCAGTGTTTACTGAGCCTGGGATAAAGGTAGGAGATTGCCTCCATGGTGCTTCATTGCCCTGTATGGCCTTTGAGTTGTGCTCTGTCTTCAAGCTGTAGCAGCTTCAGGCTCTAATTTCCCTTCCTGCCCTTGCTTTGGCTAAAGCTTGGCCCTGATTTAAACAAGGCGAGGTGCTGTCATTAATGCAGCTGCCTATTGATGTCGGTGACATGGGTAGTTTATTCTGCAGATGGTATTCAGAGTGGCATTGACTTTCTGTTTGCTCTCAGCACCCCATCCATCAGCTGAGCATTGCATCAGCAGTGCTCTGACACTTACTAAATTTAGAGCTGTTGGGATTTTTTAGACAACTTCATCTGTTTTGGTGGCTTATAGAAAACCTGCTTTTGTCCTACCAACAAAACAACTACTCTGTTTTCGTCTGCTTGAACATCTTTGGGGGAGGAAAGGGCGGGACAGGATTGCATTCTTAGGCAGAAGTACACAGGCCAAGTGAGTAAGATAGAAACCAGGTTAGTGGACCCTGTAGATGTTTGTCTGTCCTAAGACAACAGGGTTGTGGGGTAAAAATTTTAGAAGGTTCAAATATATCTCTTGATGACTTGACTTCAAGGTGAAGAGAATTTTCTAAAATCTGAAGAATGAAAATAGTTGGAACCAGGCTGTAGAGCTGCAGCTTGCTAAGCAAGGAGAAGGGGAGCAGAGCATGAGAGCCTTTCCTGTGATTTGAGAGGGAGCTGAACTGGATCCTCTGTCTTAGGACGAAGCCTCCCAAGTTACTCAGTGACAGCTTTGCACTAGAGATGCTCTTCTTTCCCTGACTCTTTCTTTCTTCATGTGCTTTCCCTATATCAGTCAGAAATGACCAGAAGAACAACACAAGGTCCCAGGCAAGTAAACCCTTGAACAAATCCATGTGCAAGGCGGTACCTGCACCCCAGCCTCCCGTGCTGCTCCTGGAGCTGCATCCATGCTGCTCCATCTGTTCAGCTGCCCTCTGACAGCCCTTCTCTCTCCTCATGCTCATCCTCCCTGATGTTCAGTGGCCTCGCAGCTGTGCTGCGTCCGTCCTGCTCTCACCACCAGTCTCCCAACAGATGTTCCCTTTCCAGTTTGCTAGCTGGGGTGGGGAAAGGTCACTGGCATGGCAAAGCAGAGAGGGAGACAAGTGATGTCATCTCTGACAGCTGTCCCTGCCCCTCTTCTCTATGGGGTCTGGCCAGTCAGGACAACAGGGAGAGCTGTGCATCTGGGATCAAGCAGCCAATCCACCTGTCCCTTTCTCTGCCTTGAACATGGGGTAGCTAAGGTCTAGGAGGCAAATATGCTGTTGGTGTAGGCACTGGGATTGCTGTGAACAAGGAGGTTTGTGGATTTCCTTGCATGTGCCAAAGCAAATAACTGAAACATTGCTCATCCTGACTTCTCAGCTTTTTTCTGCCCCTTTATTATATATTTTGTAGGTTCTCCAAGTGGCCAACCTTCTTCGGGTACATAGGTTGATGGGATGGCATCACAGTCTGGCTGCAAGTGCCTCCTATCACAAGGGCTTGCACTCTTCAATTTAGTCCCTATGGAAATGAGCCAGTGCGAGCACATTCTCCGAGGATGTGTCCACCTACCTAAAAACTCTTTGCCAGCATCAGTCATATCTGACAGAGGTGTATTTGTCTCAAAGATCGATATGTCCTATAAGACTTAAGAAAGTGTCTTGTGGACGAGAGTGGTGCATTCACAGAGGAGAGGCTTGTGCTACACTGGCATCAGAGAGACACTAAGGTAAAGAGACACTGGAAACACTGTTCATGGGAATTACTTCTAGAGTGGAATCACTGCCATTTAGGCAAGAGGGAGATTTCCTCATGACATGCCTACTTTCTTCTGCATTAATTTATAATATTGTTTATAGTAGTTACTTTTGTTTTGGTGTTACAAGGTGGCAAAGATGAAAGCACACATTCTCAGTGCTGTTCAAAACCAAACACTAAAAGCAAAGCACTCACGGGCTAAAGTAATACAGACCTTCCACAGCTCCCTGCAAAGGCAAGTTTGGTTTAATGGAACATTCAAGCTGTGTTTGGTGCGTTTTATCTAAATACAGGAGTTCTGCAAAAGAGCCTGCAGACTGAGGTATGTGTATAACTGGGATCAGCTTGAACTCAGAAGCTTGTGGATAGCCCCCTCTTGCATTTGTCATCTGACCATTCACCAGTTCTATCTTTTCTGTAACATATAAAGTGATCTACTGCATTGTGGGTTAGTATCTCTTCGACTTTTCAGGTCATCAAAGACCTCTACCAGCACCTTTGGATTATATAGATGAACCAGGGAGCACATGAGGCTCCTGATGGCTGGTGCTACAGAGCAGTCATGAATTAAATAGGAGATTAATGGGGTTCCCATAATCTGTACCAACATGCAAGAATGTAACACTGGCTTTCTCTGAGTGCTTTGTGCATTATGATCTGTTATTAATTTTTCCATCTGCCTGAGCTACCCTCATGGGACCTCCAGCTCCCTGGCCCTCCTCCCTGCTGTACTGTTCTCTAGCCAAGCACTGACTGTCAGGCTGTGCTGTGTGGGATCATGTCCACCATGAAATTGCAAGCGTTTGGGCCCAGCACCAGGGTAGGAAGGTGAGGACGGGGGAGGAGAGCAGGACAGAAGGTTTTGTTCCACTCCTGGCACTGGCGCAGATGTGCTGTGCCTCCAATGACACATTTTCTCCCTTTCCTTGCTGGGGAGACGCAGTGCAGTGGGTGCTGCTAATGTCTCTGGGAAGGAAGATGTGGCTCCAGGGATGTCTGATCCAGCTGGGGCCCAGGATCCATGGGGAAAGTGAGAGCAATGGGAAAATGAACTGCAACTCCAGCAGTGCTCAGCAGCAGCTCAGAAGAAGCAGATTTTTCTTCTCACAGAGCTGCAGATTCGATGTGTGCCTTTCCTTTCGCTAATTGTAAAACAAACAGAGAAACAAACAAACATTGGGGATTTTACTGATTCTCAGTTCAACAAATTCCCATTTTCCAGTGGAAGCATACATAATTCCTAGAATTTGTAACCAGCTGTACTGCTGTCTGCTATTTTCAATTTCCTTCCCACGATGTGGAGGTGCACCCTGCAGATGTGCTTTCATCTACTCATTAAAGTAGGTGAGTATATCTCATTGTAAATTAGCCAGACCTTTTTGCAATTTGTCTTTTGGAAATGATCTGTAGTCTTTTTATATGTGGCCCTTAGCTGCAAAACCCTCTTAAATCTTTGTCAAATAGGTAATAATGAAGAGAATACATTTTTATGCAGCATGGACCTTCTGACTGCAGCACACAGTTATCTCTTACCCTCCAATGTTCCTGCAGTACATTGAGCTGTCAATCATCAAATGACCTGAAGAGAAAAAGGGACACAAAGAAGCTGAGGAAAATTCTGGTACTTGAGTGAAAGTAGCTACATTTAGCCAAAAGAGAACTAATAAAGATTGCTGCAAAATGTGCTTAATGGCAAACTAAATTAGCAGTATATGCTTAATTTGGATCTACTAAAACTGATGTCTTCCAAAGATACAGCCCTGCATTGAAAAATTCACATGCAGCAGAATCTCCCTTTTTTTAGCTGTCTCTACAGGTGTACACCTACACCCTTATCCATCTCACAGCCTTGGTGTCCCCTTGGACCTTATGGATGCTGTGGTGCCCGTGGAGAACAGCCAGTGCACATGTGCTGTGCACATCTCCACGGGGTCTGGGCACCTGTGTTGCCTTCACCTGAAGATGTTGCAGGTGGGAGAGGCACCAAAGGGGATGTGCAGAAGTCAATAGCAATGAGAGTATTCATTGGTGTTGGCCAGCTGGTGGCTGCTGAGGATTGCAGCTGCCAAAGTCAGCCGAGAGCTGCTACATGTGGGTGGGTATTGGGGCTTTGGCAAAAGCATGAGGCAGACAGACGCTGACGGAGATGATGAGAGCAAGCATGGATGTGCCTGTTTCTGACAGAACATAGATTTTTAGAGGTATTGAAGCTGGGCTGCATTTCCAAGCACCAGACTCAAGATAGTCTTATCTCCAAGTTGTCCAAGAAGGGCTTTTGCAGGACTGATTTTGGCCGGTGAGTGAGGCAAGTGGGGGGTGTTGAAACACCCCAGTACAAGTTGTTTGTTTTGGCTCAAGTTAAGGTGCCCTACTGTTAGCATGAAGGGTCATCCCACATCTTTCATGTCCTATTGGGAATTTCCCTGAAGAAGCTGTGTTTCTGTGAAGATGAGCTGACCACAGAGCACTTCAGACCCTGTCTTGTGAGGGATGCTCATTTTCTGATTGTCCACAGGAGTCAAAGAACCTCTTCATGCTCCACACAAGTCCCGTGCTGGAATTACCCTCTGTCATCTAAACCAGTCTGATGCCCTCTTGTGAGGCTCCAGAAATAACCTGAAGTCCACATCTGGTCAGTGAAAAGGAAGATCAGCAGTTTCAGTCCCCAGGTCTCTCAGTAAGGTGCACCGGTGGGACTTATTTTTCTCATCTTAAAGTGTCATATAAAATGTTTCTCACTCACGTGCAATATTTAATACGTAACTCACTGTTTGTACATATGTCAGTAACCCTTTAGGTTCCCCAAACATCTTCTTTTTCTGACAATGTGTGCTGCTGTCAGTACCCTATTTTAGTATTGTAGGATTCCTCTGAAGGCTCAGGTCCGGAAAATCTGGTTTCTGTGTTTAAGAAATCACTGAAGCACGTGATGTGAAAGTGCACACATTATTTCATGGGCACGAAAACAGGGAAGGAAAATATTAGCTCACACTTTGAGCCTTGTAGAGAAGTCCTCCTGTGGTTTCCTTCTCTTTGCTCATGAACCTGACTCATCTGTAAGTACAAAGTTAATTACTGTCTTTATATGGACAAGCCTCAGATCAATCTCTCTGTTCCAGACCCATCTGCTTGTGTCCAAATGAAATTTCAGCCTGTCTGGCATTTCCTCTCGATGTGTCACCCCCGGCTCCAGTTCAAGAAAGCTAAAACTCAGCTGTTCATCCTTCATCACCACTCTTAGCTGTTATCAACAATCTCTCTCTCTTTTGGGGCAGCTCTGCTGTTTGGTAGGTTGCCCATATCTTGTATTTTTCCAAATATTTTGAATTTTCTGCTTGTTCTTTCCATCTTCACATTTAGGAGATACTTCTTAAGCATACAGAAAAGTGATCTTTAATCTTTTGTTGAACCTCCCAATAAAACTCTCTGTTGTAGGAGGCCAAAAAACCCCTCAAAAAACCAACCAACCAACAACAACAAAAAGGCAAGCACCTCATGAATACCAAAACTTACTTGTGCTTCCTTTCCTAAGCTGAGGCTCAAATTATTCAGATTTTTTCTGAAATTTGCTAGTCTTGCTGTTTGAGCAAGAAGCTGGCACTTGTAAAAGCAGTGTGATTTGGAATGGAGAACAATCCCATGATTTTTACTATAAATTCAACTACTATTTAGGTAGCAACAGATTTAATTCTTCCTTCAAAGTCCTCCCATGGCAAGAGTTTGATGGCAACAAAAGCACAAAATCAGAGTGGAGAAAACAACAGTTCCCCATCTGAGATCAGTCCTTCAGATCCCCGCATTTAGCTGTGATTTGGCATCCTTCTCTGGCTGGGCAAGGGAGCTCTGCAGTTGTATTAGATCTGTGTCGCGTGCCTCTGATTTTGTATGTTTTTTCCTTGTATGGGGCTTTGTGGCTACAGCTACAATTTGCAAAGATCAGTGTTTTCTAATTCACCAATTTGCTTGTTGCTGTTTCCATGGTGCTCTCATTTGGCAGGCAGGGAGCACTCTTAACAAGTGCACTGAAGTCAAGCTGGAATT
The DNA here is from genome assembly GCA_008033365.1 of Pseudorectes ferrugineus. Lineage (NCBI taxonomy): Eukaryota > Metazoa > Chordata > Aves > Passeriformes > Pseudorectes > Pseudorectes ferrugineus. The sequence goes on along the minus strand of QWTY01003283.1, from coordinate 9,013 downwards.
AATTTCTGCTTCTCTCTGTTTGCTTTCCTTACCCCTCCAGTGGAGAGGTGTGGAAAGGGCAGGCAGCAGTATTTCTTCCAGTTTGATGGGAAGTAACTGAAGCTGGAAAAGGGGCACTCCTGCCCTCATAAACACGTCCTGACCTCCATCCTACACCAAGCTTCTCCTGGGGCAAGAAGGAGGGTGAACCTTCCCACACTGACCTAATCCTGGTGGTTGAACTCTGATGATGGAGGGGGAAGGCACAGCAGAGGTGGCAAGAAACATGTCAATGAGGCATGGCAGAAAGGTGTGATGTTGACCTGGAAAACAATGAAGTTCCCCTGTGAACACAGACTCAGGGCAGGACCAGAGTGTGTCTGTGCATCTTCTGGGTCTGGTCCCCCACGAATCTGTGGAAAGGCAATTAGAAAAGCTGGTTAAGAAACCTGTTTCATTCCTACTCTTGATGTCAGAGCATTTACCCCTTACAAAGGTTATTTTACTAAAATATATATTACAATACTTTTCTGCACACGAATCCTGAGTTTTCCAATTACAGAACCAAAGAAGGTGTAATGCCGCCATACTATCAGAACTAAAATACCCACTGGTAAGCAGAATGCAACAGATCTAAATCCTTGTGCTTTCATTCTGACCAATGTGTATATTTCTCCTTAAGTACTATTTTTTCTGTTTCCTCATCGACCTTTTTTCCTTTTTTCTAAATCTGCAAATACCATTTATTTTTTTTCAATCAAACTTCTAAATTCACTTTTGCAGTACACTGCCACAGTGTCCCGGCTCTCAAAACCTCAGATATGGGCAGAATCTGGCTGGAAAGCTGTCTAATGGAAAAGAACAGCAGAGCCAGGGCAGTGATCACTCCCTTGCACTCAGCACTGGTGAGGCCTCAATTTGAATCCTGTGTCCAGTTCTGGGCCCTCACTACAAGAAAGGCATTGAAGTGCTGGAGCTGTCCAGAGAAGGGCAACAGAGCTGGGGAAAAGTCTGGAGAAAAAGTCTGATGAGGAGAGGCTGAGAGAGCTGGGGTTGCTTAGCCTGGAGAGAAGGAGGATCATGGCAAACTTATTGCTCTCTGAAAATACTTGAAGGAGGTGGTAGCGAGGTGAGGATCTGTCTCTTCTCCCAAGTAACAAGCACCTGGACAATAGGACAAGCAACTTGAGGAAATGGACCAAGTTGCAGCAGGTGAAGGTTGGATATCAGGATAAATTTCTTTACTGAGAGGGTGCTCAGACATTGGAACCAGCTGCCCAGGGAAGTGGTGGAATTGCCATCCCTGAAAGTGTTCAATAAATGTCTAGCTTTGGCACTTAGGGACATGGTTTAGTGGTGGACTTGGCAGTGCTGGGTTAATGGTTGGCCTCAGTGATCTTAGAGGTCTTTTGCAACCTTAATGATTCTACAACTCTGTGATCTCTCAGCTTCATGTTGCTGCTTGCTGTCGTCACCCAGAATTCACAGCTGGTTTATCAAGTGTCTGTCCATGTGACAGGGTTCACATCCAAAACAATTTGAACTAACTTTAACAGTGATGTTTTGTGACATTGTATTAGATGCTTTGCAAAATCACTGGTTATCATAGTTCCTCTTTTGCCATCTTTCATACAATTTTTTTTATATTCCTTTTCATCTACTCTCTTCATTATTCTGAAGTTTATCTGGTGTCTTCCTTTCCTTTCTTCCATTTTTCTGAGACCTGCATTGTGGTTATTGTAAGTGTGGGATTCTCTGCCCCTCCCTTCTGCCTCCCTCATTTGTTTTAAAAGAGTCAAATAATAATGATTATATTATGCTTCAACATATTTACTTGTTTAATAAATATATTAAGAGAATCTGTTAAATACACAGTACATGTTGCTAAGTCAACTCCACATCTTGTAGCACAATCCTTAATTATGTAAATAAATCGCCCCACAAATAGTCCCTTTGGGTTCAACAGCAGTACATGGACAAGGGAGGATTTCTTATTAAACATTCAAAATTGGGTCCAATGCACAATATAATGAGACTATATTATGGTAATGATGCCTGCCAAGGTAAAAATAGGAGAGGCAGATGGTAGAGGAGAGAAAAATGCTGAATATTTATCCCATTAACAGTGTGAACCAGTTTGAGTCTTAAAATGAGGGCAGGAAGAGACAGCATTGTAAATCCTTTTCCTTGGGTGATCAGTTTCAGGTTTCCTCGGTCATTAATGGTCATTAATTCCAAGAGCAGCAGTATCTTCACTTCTATTATGAATAATACCACATGAATGCTCACTGTACAGGTTCCTATTTTTAGTTTAGTTCCTATGATCAAATCTCTATTCCAATTCCATGTACTTATTTCTATTAAAAAAAGCAAATGAACAGTGCAGGTAACTGAAGCCTCCCATTAAGAAGCTAGCAGTATAGCCCTTTCTCTTGCAAATTTGGTTTTCTGGATAGCAATCTCCACTCTGCAGCTCCCTTCTTGGACAGAATTCTTTTGGGAGGTGGAGAGGAGCCAGAGAATGACAACTCTCTTCAGAGTTTTCACTTTAAGGTCTCATTGAAATGAGATTTGTGAAGTTTATGTGATCCTCAGTTAATTTTCTGGGTTGGCCAGTATCACTCTGCGAGTAACGTGGTCTGTCATCTAGCCAAGGTAATTAGCTCTCTGTACAGGGAATGAATATGAAACTTTGAAATCCAAGCTCTAAGCAGAGTGCAGGATCAGTGTGAAAAGGAGCAGTGGGGATATATTATTTCACTGGACTGCATTACTTCAGATAGCATCAAATAAACTGATGGTGAGAAACACAAGACTGAAAATGGGGTAACCACATGGTATCCAGAGCTCAGATGGAGAAGAGCAAGAATCTTGCCTTGTTTTCTTTCATGTCTTCATGACCACTCAAACTCTCGGTTCTTCTTTCTGTTACTCCTTTTAAAGTGACTCTTCTCCCACCCTGTGGTTATTGAAGGACTGCATTGCCTTGTGCTGCAAAATGGGGAAGATCTAACCTCTTCTGGTTTCTGCCCACCATTCCTGGTCAGTTCTTCCCTTTCAACAAGCCAAGTGGCTGCACTGTGGCAGAAGCCTCTGACCAAACAACTTTCAAGTTTCCTTTTCCAATAGGACTGCTTGGTTACCTCTATAGAGTTTGTTCAAGGTCTAGCAGGTGCAAGGCCTGTTAAAGACGGAGGATATTCAACACAGTACAGTGGTTTAAATCCAACAGTCACAATGCCTGAGAAGAGTCGATGTGAAAGTTTTACCAGGATTTTGTCTGAGCTGAGGAATGCAAAATTGAAGGGGAGGACAATTAAGAAGTGTTAGGAGCATTACAACAATAATTAGAAATATTAGAAGCCCTGTACAAAATAAATGAACTGACACTATACCAAAGATTGCTTTTTAATCAAACTGCTTTTGATTAACTATATTTAAAAATGTATAATATAGCAAAAGGTATGAATCTGATCATTGTATAAGTACCATAAATGACTTTCAGTTCTTGAAAGCTGCTCAGTTTCCTTAAGTGAAGTATTCCCATCTTATTTCAGGGAAATAAAGGTTTCCATTTATTTTTTTATGTCTTGCTCTGTAAGCTAGATTTTCTTCTTTTTTGTGCAGGTCTACTGCAGTCAGAAAGACTGCATTTTATTCAGAAGTATAAAATAGTTGCATTAAATGTACTCGATAGTAAAAGAAAGCTTCTGCCATGCCCTATCTGTTCCCATTAGCTTACACTCTCCTCTCTATGGTGAAATCATTTCTTGACTGCACATAGATTGTAAATATCTAATATATTCTGCACTAACTTATATTTTCAGGGATGTTATTTTTTTTCCAAAAACATTTTAGGGAAAGCAGGGATGCAATTAGACATACAGTTTGATTGTGACTGAGTGACTTAAAGTGGTCAAATTTTACAATACCAAATGTCTGTGCAAGGCCAATCAGCCCTAAATTAGTCCTTCTCTGAGACCTTTCATGCCAAGATTAGTCTTAGAGCAATTATTTATTTGTTCCTCATAATCTAAAAAACTTATGTGCTTTCTCAGTAGAAGAGGGCGATAATGTTGTGGTCCGCAGCAAGGCATGAAGTTTGGCTCCCTGAAAGGGTCTGGGAAACTGGAGACTTGGAAACTTTAAGGTGAGTTGCTGGTTTAGAATTTTTTTCAGTGCCTTGGTCATTTGAGACATCACTTTATCTCCCTTGTTTTTTTTTAATTTCCTTTGGTCTCCCTCTCTTTCACTTACATAAAAGCAAAGGAAAAGGATCACAAAGGGCTATGGCTCAGTTTCTCTATGAGGCAGGTTGGATTAACAGGAGAAATGAAAGAGCTTTGTGCCTTGTTCCTCCTTTTCATAAACAGCTGAAAATTAAATCACACGTATTCTTGGTTTTTAATAGCCAAAGCTGAAATGACAGATTTCCATCAGGCTTAGTTTGTTTACTGGCGCATAGGCCACAACGTTTGGAGGTCGTGTTGTGAACAGACTTTGCCTTGCAACTGATGCGTATCTCACACTCGCTGCTTCTTTACAGTGAAGAGATGGAAAATCAGCATCTGAATTGAAGAATGTCTTGTATTTCAAGTAACCCTACCCTGCAGAGAGTTTCTTGTCTGTATTTCAACAGGCTGATTATTATTACTGAAGGCTGCTGAGACAGTAAAGTTTGTGGATGTGCTCCTGCTTGTCAGAATGAAAGAAGAGGACCATGTTTAGCTTCCATTTTTCTAGGCTTGTACTATGGCTCACAGTGACAGGGACACAGTGACTGAGATATTTGGAATAATAACATGAGAGGGTGTCAGCACCAGGTCACTGGGGGTGGGAGACTGTGTTGCTGAGGGGTCTTATGAACAAATTCAAGTAAATGCTAAGATCTGAGGAGAGATGCAAATATGTGCGCAAGATCCGTGTGTGTCCCATGGCATGAACTGAGCACATAAAGAAAATTCGTGTTATAGTTAAGATCACAAATTCACTGTTTACCTACTACAGGCCAGCATGCTAAATGTTTATTTGTTGTTTGTATGCAAACGTGTGATAGAACACACTGGTGGAAGCCCATATGATCATGGTCTAATTGTTGTTAGTCCAGGGTCTCTAAGTCCTGTGAATAAAACAGGTTAAGTATAATTTCTGTCTAATTTTTTTGCTGTTGCCCCATGAAATAGTCTCTAACAGCATTAGGCTAATTTGTGCTGTCTCCTATAATGGACAATGAAGTGTATTTATGGGTAGAAGAGCAGTCCTAGTTTGACTTCCCTTCCCTGAATGCAACATTCATTCTTCCTCCCTTTCAGGAGTGAAGAACAAAGTGTTGTACAGCAGCTTCTTGTTGATGTCAGAGTTCACAACAGTTATGTCTGCAGCCTAGTGAGGCAAGTTTTTTGTCCCATTTGCACAAATGAAGGTAAATCCCAACTACTAAGGAAAGGCAAGATAATGCTTTAATTATTTTTATTTTATATTCAGGAACACCTCTGTTAATAGAAACATCAGTGTAGGTACTGCAAACTGAGCCAATGTGATAAGGGAGATACAGGACAAGATAAGCATGGTAACTCACAATGATCTTGTTTCCAGTCATGTTTCAAAGATTTCTGTCACTGTGAACCTGAAAAGACACATCTATGCTTTCAAAGGCTTTGGATAAAGGTCTGGTCGTGATGTCAGAAATGTGTGGGTGTTTCAGGGAACCAACACAATTCAAAGGACAGACATCAAAACACGTTTTTAACTATGTGGGACCTGCTTCCCCATTCCCATATGTTTAGTAGATCAATATTAGCTCCTCTACAGTCAATAGAGCTCACTGATGTAAAACTGCTGTGTGCATGCTCTTAATGATTCATAGTTTTGAATCCTGGCCAGTTCTATAATTCAACCCTCGCAAAAGCAAACAACCTCCTGCCAATCTGCCCTTTCTTCTCTCATCCTGTTATTTGTTAGGCGTCTGTAGCCCATTAGCTGGCTTACTATGGTATTAATAAGTGATATAATTATTCATAGCCAGATCTGCTGATAAGAAATCGAATGCTCTGGTAAACAACTGACTACTTTTTTTCCGTGACATCAACAACAAAGTCAAACAGGGTACTGGAAAAAGGATAATTCCCAGGACCATGGTAAAAGATTGCATAGTTATGTAGAGGAGGAGAAAAGCTGCTTTCAAAGCTCTGATCAGGAATGTTCTGTGTCATTTCCAGCAGACACACACCACAGTGTCTTCTGCTCCCACCAATGACATACGAACTCATATGGCTGACCACTCCATGCCAGGTCTGGCCACCGAGGGAACCTGTCTGATCCGACCAGCTTTTCCTCCATAAAACCAGCGCCTCAGGGTATAGGAGAGCACAAGTGGCTATTGGATTAATTTCTGGTACTTCCCTCCAATGCCGGTCTTGCACGTGCTTGCTGCCCCTCCCTGGCTAGGAGAGTGCGTTTTGGGGAAGCTCTTTGCATACTACAGGACTGGCTGAGCAGGTGTCTGTCGGCACCCAGGGCTGCTTCTCACTGCTGCTGACTCATGTGCCAGTCATGGTGGCATGGGCACAATCCCCACAGTCAGAATATGTGCGGTTTGAAATATCTGTGTGTTTTACATTAGATGTGCTTTACATTATTGTGATTTCTCTGGTTTTGTTAAGGTTGTGTCATCAAACCCTTCCCCTTCTCCTCTTCCTTTCCCAATGACTGCCTGACTATTAACTGGTTTCGAGGCTGAGATTAACTGTGGTTAGACAATTGAAAACTCTGGTTAATGCTGGGCACTCTTGAGCAGCTCTTTTTGACAAACTAATGGCCATTTTTAATGCGTAAAATCATTTAAACTCCTTGTTCCTTTTTGTTTCTTTGAATGCTGTGAATAGCTTAGTGCAAGGACATTTACAGGGAAACACCTCTCGGTGGTTGACTCCCATTTTATGTTTCAGGTTAATAACAATGGTTTTCAACAAGAGTTCAGAGGTTAAGTTCTGACATGACCCTTACACTGTCTGTCACATTTCCTGGGTTATTCCAGGTCTTGCAGCGTTACTGCTTTTTGGAGGCTAGTAGCTTCTGTGCAGAATGAAGATTGTTTTCTAAGTCCTTTCTTTGTCAAACTCTATCATTCTTCTGGCATCTTGTCCAATCAGTCAGTTACCCTTGCTCCTCAAAATATTGGTCTGAATTTTTCTTATCTTTAAGCTCTTGGTGCTTTTTATGTGTTCTTTGGATGAAAGAACTTGTCACCGGCCTTGGCCTTGCTCTCTGAAAGCAATAGCACCAGGTGAAATAAATTACTCAGAAACCATCTTTTTGATGAGTTTCTGAGTAACTGTCTTGCTGAAAGTAATTTTTGATGTGTCTGGCATCATTTTTTATGCCTTTTCCAGCACTAGGTTTTTCAGCACCTAAATTGCAACAGTAGCTGGTATTCAACTTCTCTCTGTTGCCTGCACAGGCAACACAATCTCCCTGACAGCAGGTCACATATTTATTTTTTAAATGTGTCCTAGGATCTATTATTGAATCGCTAGGGCTTCCTTCTGAAACTTCTGTTTTGCTAGGTGGGAAACCTGTAGAACTTATATTCTTTTCAGTGAATTCCAGGATCTGACTGTCCTGATCTGAAGGTCTGTGCTATCTCTGAAGGTCTGTCTGGGAGAGGTCTTGTGTCCGTGGGCTGTCAGCACACGGCATGTTTGAATGGGTCTGTTTACAGGTGATTCACCTCCTTGTCTCTCTTGTCATGACTTTCCAAAAAGATTAGAGCTGTATTTGCCTAGTTCTGAACTGGAACTTCAGCATCAATATTAGCAGTTCTTAATAAAACTTCTGTTGAACAGAAGTACTCTGAAAACTCCTCTCTCCCAATCTTGACCATCCTAGATCTTAACCTGGTATCTTCAGCACAGAATTTTTATGTGTAGAACATAAAAAATGAAAGTTAAAGAATAAGGAGAAATCTAGAATAATTTTTAGGTGTTGTAATTTGTTCCATGTCAGTTTCCACTAGTCTCTAGTTTTCTGTCTTGTAATATCAGCAAGTGCACCCTTTATTGGAGAACCAGAGGGAGTATTTAGCAAAGGATTGCTTTCACTTTGTTGCACTAGAGTACCTCCATAAGCAGGGACAGGGATTTGATGGTGTCCTTGGGCTAGTATCCTTTTTTCCCAGAACGTAACTTCTCCCATAGACCTGACTTGTAAACTCATTCTTCTCTGCAGACAATCTGTATAGCATCACCCTCTCCCTGGCTGTAACATCTTCTTAGGTGGGCATATATGAACTTCACTGGATGCAGTATGTTTTTCTTTAAGGAATATATATGTAGGCATTCACCTC
>QWTY01003282.1:0-26769 GCA_008033365.1 Pseudorectes ferrugineus | reverse complement strand
AAAAGCTTACTAGCTTCCCAAGCAGGAAATCTGAGATACTATGTGAACAAACAAATATGCAGAATTAACAAGACGTTTTAAACCAATTAAAAGAATGCTTCATGTAACTACAAATCCAAAGCAAGATCAAAACAATTGTGGCACTGGTTTAAGTGTGATTAACCCTGCACTAGGGAGCCCTGGGACTCAGGTACAATATGCAGTTAAAAAATAAGCCACTATAAGATGTGCAGCTTGCATCTAACCTTAGACCAAACTTGATTTTGCTTCATTTCCAGCACTATCAATGGCTTTCTGATGGTGTACTAAGGCAAAAAGCTTTCCATTCAGCCATTCTTAAGTTTCCATCGTCCTAAAATATTTCAATGAGGGCAGTGCAAAGGTGAAGTGGTGTTGACTCAGCACGGGCAGCCAGCAGAACTATCCCAGACCAGAGGTGACGTGGCTGTGGCAGGCCAGGTGTCCCTACTTCTCCCCTGTAGGAACCAAACGCTGCAGGATGTTTTAATGAACTTCTAAGGTTTCACTTAAACATATCAATCTTCTCTGACATTCAGCTAATTCAGTTAGCAGTGAAGTCTACCACAAAGCATGTGGTGGGGCTGTTGGAAGCAGTTTTTGCAGGAGAAAACTTGAGTTTGAGTCTACACTTCTTTATGCGCACTCTGTAACAAACTGATCCCCACTAAATAAAATCAGCAAGGCATCAAAACCAGCCAACAACTAAGACTTCCCCTTCTTCATCTCTCCAGGAAAAAAAACAAAAAAAAAAAAGGAAAAGCCACACATCCTGGAAACATGAATATTTAATTCATTCATGGTTTATTAGGCAAACGGTAGTTTACATTTGCACTTTAGTTCTTAGGCAATTTAAAAACTGAACTAATTCCAATTCAATCACTGGACATCTCATGAAGCTGCCCAAAGCGCTACCTTGGTCTTCACTACTGCAAATTTTAGACCATTATGTACAGACCAGCTATAAGGCTGAAAAATGCATGAGTTTGTTTATTCTGAATACACAACACCTCTGACCTTTCTTTCCCTTCCCTTTTTTTAAGGGATAGACAAAGGGATGGGAAAAAAATAAAAGGAAAAAACCCCAGGAACAAGTCAAAGAACAGATGTTTCTTAAAAGCACTATACAGAGGTGCTAACCTGATAGGTTTTTGTCTTCATTGCCATCACAGCGTTTATTGGAACCAGAAGGATCATGACAGCCACACCTGCCAGCACTGAAGGACCTAAATTCTGAAAAGCACGTAATTGTAAGCATTTATTCAAACTCATTTTTCAAAATCTTGGCTCAAACCACTGCACACACTACAGAAAATCATTCTGAAATAGGTTTTCAGCTTGGGGGAAGAAGAGGAGGATCAAGTAGGGGCTTAGGTTAATATCTATATACTTTGACTTCTGAAACAAACATACATATACAGCCCCCATTTAGAGGTACATATAGATCAGTCTCTCTCCAAATAGCTCTCTATACACACACACAAATATGTTTTAACACTTTCCACTTTTTGCTGATTTATCTGTTCTTCTGAAGAAGAGTCAGCCCAGTGCTGTGTGAACTAGAAACAGCAAACATCTCATATGGTGACTCTAGAACCAAGACCACTTTTAGTTAAATCAAGGGACAAGTGAGATACTCTAGGTGCTGCAGTGCCCCAAAAGATAACAGGTCCCCTCTGCATCGTCCCCATATGAACTCAGATGTGACTCCAGAACCTCCTGCCTTCCTTCTTGACGGCAGTGACAAAAGCAGCTCTGAATGGCTTCCTAACGAACAGCACTTTCCCCTCCCTGCTGCAAACCCTCCAGCGGTCCAAACAACAGCTGTGTGCAGTCACAGAACCATGGAAGCAGCACCTTGCCAAAGTCAAAACAGGAAACACGCCATGCTCACCTGCCACAGCAAGTACAGTGCTAGTATCACCTGGAGAGGTGCAGACCAAATCATGTTTATATAGGTAGCCAAGTCCATGAATCTCTGAGCATCCACAGACATCAGATTCACAATCTCACCCACAGTAGAAGTCTTCCTAGCAGAATTTGTGATAACAAGTGCCTACATGCAGGTAAAAAATAAAAAACAATTAAAACAACATGAGGACAGACTTAGTCATTTGCATTTTCTCCACAGAATTAAACTGCTTTACAGAACTGCTTCTTTAAAATTACAAGCAACCATTTCCCTCCTTCACATTGTTTACCCTATACACCTTGCAAAATTCAAGTTGTACAGTTTGAATCAATCATCTGGGTTTAAGCTAATACAGAATTAAAGTCAATAAGCAAACTTTGGGGTTAGGGCTGGTGGTTTGATTGCTTGGTGGTGCCGTTTACTAGGTTTGTTACGTGTTTTTGTTCTAATATAAGAAGTGGAAACTTCATTTCTTGTGACACATTTTTCTCAGAGCTATCAGTCCACAGCTTTCTAAAATGTTCCAGCTTATTCTAAGGTGAGGTGGCCCTGCTGGTAAATCCCAAACGAAGCTGTAAATGTAGATGTATCTTAATTTCTGCACCAACTGAAGCACTGCACACCCCCAATCTAATGAGGCAAGGTTTCTTATTTGACACTGAGAAGCAGTATATTAACTAGTAAATTAGAAAACTGCCCTAGCTTAAAGGCTTTTATTTATAAATTAGACATGCTCTTATTTCTGTTAAGAGTTAGGAATCAGCACACCAGAGTCTCCTAACTTATTATTCAGACTTAAGTGATGCATTCTCACAGTCACAGATACTGCATATTTGCACTCACAGAGTTGTTGTACATTTAAAGAATTACCTTTCGATAAATTACACCAACAATGGCTGTTTTGAGCCTCATTCCAGTTACAAAGCAAATATGAAAATACTGGTGAAGAATCAGTGTCTGAAGGCAGGCACAAACAAACAGCAGCACTGTATAAAAGTAGCCTTGCCAGTTTGGAGCAGCTTTGTTATTTACAAAGTTGAGCAGCAATCTGTGGAGAGAGAAGTGAGTTCTCTTGATAGATGGAAAACAAAACCACATGTCATGGTTACAGCCTTAGGTTATTCCAAACATTGTATGGGTCATGCAAGCACCTGAAGTACCAAACTTAGATAAAACACTTAAGCAAACTTCTTAGAAACTGGAGATCATTTTCTATGAGCATACATCACTCCCTCCTCAACATACCAGTCTGAAACATGAAGTAACACATAGCTCACATGTACAGCATTCTCTTGGAGCTACACTGAAAAGCTTCATATCCCCTCCAGCTGAAATAGAAGCACTTGCAGTTGCTTCACTTCTTAGCTCAAAGCAATCCAAGCCCTCGCAGCCCCTCAGCTCTCTGCCACATCACATACTGTGATGTGTAGGCACAGAATAATTACAGGTTAGAGCTGACTAAACTCTCCTGCTGTTGTTGATTATGTTCCTGCCCTGCCTTCCTGGTGCTGAAAAGGAAAATAAGTCAAACATTTATTGCATGATGTTGCAATTTGAAAACCAATGGACCAAAATAATCTTTGTCCATGGTCTCTCCCTTGTATGACATCTCTTCCTCATTGTATCAGCTGAAGGCAAAGCAGCTTGGGGAGTGAAATACCAGCATGTTTTAAATCCTGTTCACACACTTTTAATACAACAATAAAGTATATAGGTCTTACTTCAGAATTTCCGGGCCTGCAAACATCAAGAGATCATGTGCAGCTTTAAAAAGGAAGCTCATGAGAAAATATGGTCCAAAGGTTTTGTATAAAACCTTGAATAAAGATGCTTCAGAGCTCTTCTGAGATGGTTTTATAATCAAAGCTTCAACCTCTTCTGTCACATCACCATTTGAGTCTCCTGATTTTTGCTGCTTTTTGGGCGCATATAATATGTTTAGTGGTTGCCTGGAAAAACATTAGGTATAGAATGTAGCCTTTATTCAAGCATAAAGCCAACTGGAAAAATGTACACTAAACCAATGAGATGTAAATGGACCTTATTATGATTCTTAATAGTTTAGCTGGGTTTTACTGTCAAACATTTTTAATCATACAGCATAACTAAATGAACTGGCCATTCAGAAATGGCTTTCTTTGCTTGGATAGGTAACATTCCTGTAAATCTCTGCTGTAAGTCTTCCCTGGGGAATGAGGAATAGGGCTGTAACTCGTAAGCTTAATGAGCAGAGGACATTATTATTCTAGAACCCAGTATGCTGAACTTTCATCAAAATCAAGGCTTCACTGTACTACGAGAGTTAAAAGACTGAAGTCAGATTTATGCCAAGACATCCCCAATGGACTGAATACATTCTTTTCTTACATCTGGCTTATGCTAAACTACATGCTCTGAACTTCTGAGGACAAGCTGTATGTAAAACACACTGTGTAAGCAAGCATGCAATTTTCCTTCAATGAAATGGTGCTCCTGTTTGTTGCAGCCAAGGATGATGAAAGTAGGATGGAGACTGCAGGCATGCAGTCTTTCTAATTTTAGTCATCTGGCTTAGATGCTCAGACTCCCTATATAGTCAAAAGAAAGGAATAAGCTGCTCACTTCTACACCCTGAACTACCCTCCCGAGGCTTCGCCAACTACAGAGGGAGCCCAAGCTCCTAAATTACACGACAGAAGTTTGTGTCCAAACATTCCCTCCCCAGGGGAAAAAAACCCACACATCAAGTCACAGTAACAAGTTTTGGATCATGAAAAGACTAAGGGAAACTCAATGCAGCTCTTTGTAAAGAAGGAGCACAATGCCCTGCTTGGTTCGTGCTCTGTGTGCACTTCAGGACAAACACAGGCAGCCCCATGGGCCTACAAAAGCAGGTTTGGTAACAAATGACAAACACCTCTAAGCAGAGGCTGAGTAACTCGAGCTTTTAAACCTCTGTATCTTGGCAGAACTGGAAGCCAGGATAACTTAACTTACCTCTTGGTCTTTGACCACTCTTTTGCCCAATTTCTAGCCAAACCTGGCACTATTTCCTCTGATTTGTCCTCTTTATTTAATGACCACAAATCCTTGGCTTCCAAAGGACTCCGATAACCCTGAATCATCAACCTGTATTAGAAAGAATCAGCAACATAAATTTAAGAACACTAGAAATGTTTGTGTGTATATACAGAGACAGATATATAGATACAGTTGGATCCAGCCCCAGAACAGAGCCAGCTCTCCACAAGATGCAAGCAAGCATTAGTGCCTGCAGCAACACAGGTCCAGATGCTAAAACATACATCCCCCTGTCTTTCCTGGGAGAATTAGACACCAAAACATCTAAGGATCCAGGATATGCCACTGAATTCAAATTTCACGGAAATTAAAAGAAAGGATGAAGTGATCTCATCTGAAAATCAGCCAGGCACTTAATATTCCCATGCCTAGCAAGTTTCAAAATCTTTAATAGCCTTTAATTTCACAAAGCAATTCCTTTCATCTAGCTTTCTGTTGGAACTCTGGCCAAGTACCAGCCACAACTATACACCAGTATTATTTTACATGTTTCTGTGTTTTAGTTCACAAATCATACAGCATAACTAAACTTAAGTTAATGGGGAAAAAAAGAGCCTATTGGACAAAAAGAGGTAATAGTTTTCGATGTCTTAACTTCTAAACACAGCAGATAATTTCTACCTTCTTGTATTTCCCAAAGAATATTTTTTACTATATTCTTTCATCAAACATACTAAATATATACTGGCAAAATTTAAAATTACGAAGACCTTACAAAGGAAGTAAAAAAATATTAATCAAATTTGAAGAAAAATTTGATTTAATCTATGACACAATCAACCAAAACAACCAAAATTATTGTTGCATGATTATTGCTAATTTCACTCTGAAAGCAGGATCCCAAAGTGCCATCTAACTTGAACTGGTGCTTTATGCAACAGCTTGATCTTACCCAGTGATCCACCAGAATGTGATTCTGGAGAGGAAAGAAGCACTGAACTCTGGACATGGATTCTAAAGGAGAGAAAAAGAAATCAATCCACATACAAAGTGACTGATGCAGGGCCTAAAGAAACAAGCAACGCAGAAGAGATGTTTTTGAAATTCCTTTTGTTTACAGTATTTTTCTCACATTACCAAAACTTGCCATTTATGCTGCAGAGAGCTTGTTCAGAAGACACAAGCACAGCGTCAGGGCTGACAGCAGGCTCGACCACCGGGACACAGGAATAGCAGTGCTCCATATCAACAACACAACAAACAGCTGAAGGAATCTGAGAGGCCAGCGCAGGCCAGACAGTCTCTCCAGATGTCATGTTCAGTGCCCATGTCAGTGCAAGGCACGCCACCATATGAGGGCACAAATATGTTAATTGGGTAGTTAATCGTGACCGAAAAATTCAGTTCTCCTGCTCGAGCAGTGAAGTGCTGGGACTCCACTGACACAGATGCACAAATGAAAAAAATTTGTAAACTCCATAAAAGCATCCCAAAACACCCCTTAGGAGCCCTGCATCTCATTCATCAAATATGTATGGGAAACTAAAGTATCTACACTTAAGTAGCTCAGCACAGCCCCTTCAGTGCACAGCTCGCTTGGGTTCTACACCCAGCACAAAGGCTGATCCTTTAGCTGCCCTCCAGGTTCATGTCCTCTCCTAATCTGGCTGGGTTCAAAGAGCATAAAGAAAGGCTGAATAAAATAAAATAAAATAAAGAATTTCAAAGGTATGAAAAATTAATTTACTTGCAGAATTTTCATGCACATTTCTCTCTTCCCTGTTTCACAGCTCTGAACAGCATCTAAGGAACGCTTACACCACTCCTCAGGCACAACAAACCACTGGTTTTATCATCAGCTATAACTGCAGCAACTGAGATATTCTATCTACAGAAGTCACCAAACATCATTAGAGTATTGCAACTAAAACAGCCAGAGCCAAGTGTTCCAAACATTTGCATTTTTAACTCATGTCTGTGCAGCCTGGCTTCTCCTGTACTGTGCTGTCCAGCACTGGGTTATAATCCATCCACACAAAACAGACTCTTGCATTTCCTCTTTTTCACGTAACTTTTTCTGCAACTTTTACAGGGAGCAGTAAAAGTATGTTTTACATCAGACAGATGTTTTTGTTTTTTGAAAGGGGATAAGAGTTTCACATTTCCAAAGTATTCAAACGCTTGCAGTAAAATGATTGCAAACAAATCCGACACCACCAATTAGTAAATAAATAAAAGTTTTTAAAGTCAGAGAAAGGGAAGGGGGCAAAACTTTCAGAGTTCAGCCACTCCTGCTTTCCTGACAGATTTCTACTTCAGCAAATACAGGGAATACTTTCAACTGCATAAAAATTTAAAAATATTCTGAACTTTACATAAAATGCTGTATTGCTTTTTTCCTTTATATTTTTTTTTAATCTACTTGCTGGTGGAAACTGAATTTAAGAGCCCACTAGATCTTGTAGTACTAAAAACTGGACTTGGTTTGCATAAAGCGAAAGTTTATAACATTAAAACATGTTAGATTACTTTAAAAATAATACTACTTTTGATAAAATTAAATAGTTATCACACAAATAATTAATAATCCTACTGACTTTCATGCCAGATAGAATGAAGACATGTTTTAACAAGTCTGGATTTATGTAGTGTAAACAAGATACAAAACACATTGTCTGACTTCTACATACATCATCTACATCTTAGAAATTTCACTGTAGTTTGCTGGCTTAAGTAAACATACACTAAAATTTTACTTAAGACTTACAGACATTTCTGGTTTGGAAATATTTGGCAAAAGGGAATAAAGCAGAATTTAAGGCTGACTAACATGACTTCTTTGCTGTTTTCCTCAAGAAAACAGAAGGTTAAAATTTGAAGTCTGCCCTGTTTCCTAAAGACACTCCTAGAAATACTCAGAACAGAAAAATAAATCACTGTGGTCTCAAAGCACCTTATAATTATTACAACCATGATCAAAGAAGAAAAGGTTTCCTTACACCCACAGTATCCTGTCAAATATATTTAACTCCTGAATGAGATGAGAAGAATCAAAAGATGAAGGGGATCCAAAGACTCAGCAATATGCTCCTCCTTCCAGGCACACACACAGAGATTCTGCCGTGGCCAAGCAGAGCACCCCTGGCACCCTGGAGACTGGGGAGAAGGTAACTGTGGGATTCAGCGAGTGCAAGGGTCATGGACCCTTTCCACAGCTACAAAGGCAGTATTTATTTCCCCCCTCACACATTTCACACCTTCCTTCATCCATCAGTGTCACTTAACTGCCACCAAACCAGAATTAGACCTTGTATAAAACTGAAGTTCCTAAACTCGGCACATCCAAACTCCAGGCAGTAACAAGTGTCACCCCACTGTGACTCAACATCTAACCCAGAGGTGCTGCAAGGATGATCCAGTATCCCTTGGGTCACTTTAGATCCAGGCCATAGAGCTGGTATAATTAAGAACACATGCAAGAAAGATCATGTCAATGTAAAATTAAATGCCTACATCCAAACCACCCTCTAACATCAGCTGCTCTTGCATCTGAGCTGATTAAATTTTTACTTGACACAAGAGAGATAAAAACAGAAATCAAATGCCACCTGCCCAGGTTCAAAAAGCTTTCCAGGTCTAAATTCTTCCCCATGTTCAAATAAAGTGAATCCACATGCTACTGCCTACTGAACATATCAGATAACCAGGAGCACAGCATTTCAAATCACTATTTCCCACCGACTGCCGGCAGCACTACTGAATATAAATACATATAACTTATCCTTCAGGAATGCTATTCAGCAATGAGTGCAACTGTATTTTTGTGCTTTTTTCTTACATACAGCCCCTCCCTTCCCTCAGTTTTTCATGTTATGGGCTTCTTTTGCATCACCAAATAAAAAGCAGAATTTTAATTATTTGTCATCTGGGAGACTATGGCCCTGTAGCTCATTACACAGAATATTGCACATATGATACTACAGACTCACTTACAGGATCATTTACTGTTTCAGAAAACAAAGGTGGTTGCTCTGGAAAACAACACAGGATGAGCTCTACCAATACCAGGACAAAGTAGATGCAGAAGGTGACATAACGGAACCCGTCCTCATCAGCACCCTAGAAAGGAAGGTGATATTCCAGTTAGAAGGCTTGAGGAATTTATTTTAAATAATATGTTACGATTAAACAGAAAACATCTCCTTACTGTAAACTGTGCAAACTAAGTGCTACACAACTCACCCCCATGCAAATTAAAGTCAATGTCTATTTTGGTAAAGGGAAGGTAATGAGAGGGGAGAGGATGTGAAAGACACATTTATTTTTATTCAGTCACTACCATAAAAATACAAGCATGAATTTCTTATGTAAAAAGTTCTCTTTAACACATGGTTTGTGCCAACACAGCCCCAATTTGAAGTCAGTGCATTCCTTACAGGAGCAAGACATTCATGCACTGGGTAGCAGGGAGTATTGAAAGCAAATTTTTTAATTAGTACACACACAGAAGATAAGAATTAGAGGAGCAGAATTTAGATTACACTTTGCTCCACTGCGTGCAAAATTCAGAGGTTCTTTCAGTTTTTTAGACTGGGACTGATGCATAACACATAAGCCACAGAAATCAAAGCACAGGGATAGATGGACACACACCCCCAGTAAAATCCCATTCCCAACAGCTGAAGACAAAAGTTGGCTGCAAGTTCCCAAAAGTCCCAATACAGCTTAAATGTTCAAGAAATAAAAGTGATATGCCATTTTCAGGCAGCTCCACAATCAGTCTGATATTTGAGGTGGCCTTACTACAGGGCAAAGTAGCATAAAAATATTTCATTTTGATTTTGTCCAAGCAGGTGAGACCACAGCAGCACTGAACAAAGTGTTTCAGGAAATCCACTGTATAATCAACAGGAAGAGGACGTAAACTCCCAGCCAGAGCAGTCTGATATCAAAGATGACAAACTGAGTGTACTCGAGCAGACACATCCGCTTTCTCCACCAGCTAACCCAATTTTCTTGGCAACCGTTGCTACAGTTAAAATCACTATGAATTTCATGAGCATTTCAAAACAGGAGTCATTAATTCTTGCTTCTTTTGCTGTTACAAGCCAAGGAATGAAGGTACACTAATGAATCATTAACTGATTTGACTGGCATAACTACCAAGCAACTACTCTATCACTGCAGCATTTGGGATTATTTTCAACTGAATGAGGCTAAAAATCACTTACCATATTTAAGGCATGTTTTATTTTGGATATAAAAACCACTGTGGCACATAACAACGAGATGAACCAGAAAATCGTCATTACACCTGAAGACTGGACTCCTTTTATTCTTTCATACTGTATTAAAAATGTGGCCAGCAACTGTAGACAAATAAGTGAAAACATATTCACAAATTTTAAGTTTTACAATATGTTATGCACATGTGAAAGGTACTGTGCTAAAGTCTGCTTATTTCACGTTTCTAATCCAGTATCTCCCAGATCTTCTAAACCCCTGAAATTTTAAGTGTAATTCAAAAATACATTTAAATAGGAATTTCTCTGTATCAGTAAAGAAAAGGAGAGGACAAAAAAGGGAAAATAATATGCATTACATAGAAATAAACATTCATATACACAAAAGTACTGTCAAAAGCTGCCAATCTTTTACTTCTTTACTTTTCTGGTAATTAAAGAATTACAGCACTGTGAGTAATACCAAAAGGGTGTTATTGCTTAAAGCTTTGCATGGACAACGGCCATGCAGAAGAACTTACCATTGTTATACCCAATACTGTAGGGCTAACAAGAAAAAATGGAGCTCGAAAAATACTTTGACTTCTTTCCCAGAAAGAGTAGAAAAGGTCTGCCCAGCAGACTATCCACAGTATTAAGCCCAAAGCCTGCAAGAAAAAAGTGTCTTTAATGCATCAATTCACAAAGATAATGCAGCACAATATACAGATGAACACTAGGTGTTACATGTTAGCAGGAGCCATAATCAGATCATATCATTTGGGCAATTCTACCATATGCACAAAAGAAAAGCAATCTGGCTTTAATTACTGAATTCCTCCTAGAAGAAAAAAGTTTACTGATTTTTAATACCATGTAATTCAGTCTATTATGAAGCAGAAAGCTGGTCAATCTCACTCCTGAATAACAGACTGCAGAGGCAAAAACCTCTCCAATACACCATGTTATTACAGTCCTTCTTAAAACTTTGCACTTATTCTACAGGGAAGAAAAAACCAAAAACATTAAGTACCTGTTTCACAACAGAAGCAGAACAGAACGCCTGCAGCAGCTCTAGAAATGTATACTGTGTAATTTAAGAAGCTGGCAGGATAATAAGTTCTTTTTATGATAGAAATAACGGCTTTGAGACTGAGTTGCCTTAAAATAGTCTTCTCCAACTGGTCTTTAAAAGGATTTGCATGTTTGTTGCAATGTCAGGGTAAATTTCAGAAAGCCTGATAAAAGGGCAATGGAAACAGGAAAGGCTGGGAAATCAAACACAAGCAGAACAAATAAGTTATACCTGAAGTGTGCACACGGGTCAAGACTGATGCTCAAAAAAACACTGTGCTAAAACATAGCTGAAAATAGATTCCAATTTCCAAACAAGCCAGGTAAGTTCTGATTTCAAGGAGTCACGTACCGTTTTGGCTTTGTTAAGGTTTGACACTTGAATGTACCCCCTGTCATGACGGCGAAGGTACAGGGAGTACACTGGGAAGCAGAGCCACAGGTAAATGCAAGGAATCCAGACCAGGACTGTGTTCTGAAAGCACGGGGTGAAGTCTGGATCTTCTGTGTGCCATGTCAAATTCCAATCCTGGGGCAAGAAAACAGGCTAAGTTACACAAAAAGCCAACAATGAACTTCAGTACTTGAAAATTAGAAACAGGGACTCAGAATAAAAAATCCACAACAAGGCACAGAACCAAGTAAAAGGCTCACCCTTGCAGCTCATTTCCTACTCAACGAGAAGAGAATGTAAATTGACATAATTCAATGTCTTCCTACTTCTCTCAACACGATTCTCAAACCCAAGATAAATGACCATACAATCAAACCAAAACTGATGCTCACAGTAATAAAAACGCGACCATTTTAATTACTGGCACGAGGACTATTCACAATGACAGACTATTTAGTAGTAACAGGAGTTTTCATACTGTATTTACAATTGCTCTGAGTTAGGAAAATCTCTTGCAGCAAATTTTACCTTAAAATAACTGGCCTTGCTGAAAAATTATCACATGCAACACTTTCTCTCAAGTGCTGTAGATTTTTGACCCTCCAACAGAATAATGCAATGCACAATATTGCAGCTGCAGATGGACTGCAATATTCAACAGCCAAAGCATTGCTCCCTGGCTTCTGTTTAAAAGCCACTGAGCCAAGAGCAGCAGTCCCATGCCCAAAGGCTTGTTGACTGCAGTGTTAACTTTTCAGTGGCAAAGCATTTTTTCAGACAGTTGCACAGCTTACACTACACAAAACACCAGTACCACTACTGGGACATAATGACAGTCAGTAATCCTACTCCTCTACAAAAGCCTGAGCTGGTCACTGAAACAGGTGCCATTATCCACATTTTATAGATGAGGAAACAGAACCAAAAGGAGCTGTAGTGCCTGTTCCCTCTATTCCAACATCAAAGCCAAATGCAGATCCCACTGCCCAGAACCACCACACTTTGATCCTTGTTTATCCCCATCTTCCACTGAATAAACAGCTTCAAACACAATTACAAAGAGAACATAGATCTAAAGAGAAATGGAAGATACATTTTCCTTCCCCATTTCCCTCAATTTCTTTCAGAATCTAGGACTTCTTTCTCAGTTAGACACAACAGACAGTATACACAGGACACTCGGCTGTTATTTTTCTCCTCTAATTCCACAGCATTCTAAAAATTCTTCTCACTTCATATCATTTTTAATTTTTCATTTTTAGAAAATCTCTGAGCTTACCACAGCCAAGTCAAGGCAATTAACACCGGGAGAACACAAGAATGCCCAGTTATGTTTGAATGTATCTGTGTAGGGGTCACACAAGTTGTTCGTGACAAGGCAGCGGCTGTGAGACGCTGTGGGAAAGCCACACGCTTATTAAGTTTCCTGACTGCATAACTCATCAGAAATTTCAGCTGAGTCATCCTTACATTTAGCCACCACACAAATGTTTTTGGCTTTCTAAGTCCCAGCTGCTCTACTCCAGCACAACAGCCAACAAGAAGTCTCATGACTCTGCAGAACAGTTTACAATTCACAAATTAAGAGAGTTATAAGATTATACAAGTAAATCAACAGGATGTAATCAGCTTTACAAGAAATAACCAAAAGCATTGACACCTTTTTATTGAGTAAACTTCTGGAGATCTACGCACTGTTTAGAAAGCTGTTAACTTCTTTTTCAGTGTTTGTAAATGCTTGCTATAAAATGAATCTGGCAAATACCAGCAAGGTCAGAGCAGGTAATGCACGTCACTGCCACATGGCAAAATAAAAGCAAGAAGTGCTGTATGCATGACTGCTATGCATATTGGCTGGAGGATATTCTAAAAACATGTGCAACCTTTCATTTGACTTTCATATTTACAAGTTATCTGGAGGTGTTTGTTTCTGCATAGAAGGCAAGAGTGTACAATGCAATGGTACTTCAGGGTTCAGAACAGAAAGATGGGACAAGTGGGCAATTTTGGGCAAGACTACTGCTAGAATTTAACAGCAACATCAGTTCTTTCATATGTTTCTAGGATTTCATCCAGAGGCTGTTGCTATCAAGGAGGAGCATGCTTAGCTTTAAAAACACTTCTCTGTACGAAAGAAATGGCAACACAGAGGTGAGATGCAGAAGCCCCTTCCACTTTACATTCATTTCAGGTGGCAAAAGGCAAGGAACGCATGAAGAGAGAGACACAGCAGCATTTTTCCTGCTGCCTCCCCAGGTGCAATTCCCTCGGGCTGCGTCTACACGAGGCAGTAGCACAGACAGAACAGAGCTGCAGACCCAGTAGCTGCTGCTGAGCACCCGATGTCCTCACAGGACCCTTCCACTCAGGTCCACACGTGCTGGGTCACGGCTCCCCTGCAGACTGACCAGCAGCTACTGGAGTCTCCCAGTTAACACCAGTCCAAAAGGCACTGGGGCCACTGGAGTGACACACCAAGCAGGCCAGGGACTGTCTGTAGGACACATCAGCATCAGCCTCTCAGTCTGAACCCAGCTGTGATTGCCCTCAGAGGACAAAGTCAAGGGGAACTCAATCCATTACAAAAAGCAGGCATACCCCAAGTTCTGCATGGAGGACACCACAGCTTTAGGAGATTCCACTGCAGCTGGAAAACGTGTCACTCTCATCATGAAACCAGCATGCATTCACATTTAAATTACAGGTTCAGTTACACGAGTCTAGACTAGTTCTGCCAGTGGAAAGTACATGTTTCTCCTTTGCTTTATATAAACCCAGTTTCAGTTTTGTTTTTTCCATCGCAAACAAAAATTCTTCACAGAAAAATGCAGAAACATTCACTGAAGCAGACCTTTGTATTTAACAGACATTAATTAGCAAATTAATGACATTTTTTCTGACTCAAGTTTTAGAAACACTATTTTAGCAAGTTCTATTAAAACATGAAGTTACTCCATTTTTCTCAGTTCACAGATTAACAATTTTCACTCTGACTGATCAGTTAACTCTTTTACTTTGCAAAGTCACATCAAATGACAGAGATACAACTACTGAAAGCCTACACAAACTAGCAGCCTCCTGCCATAAAGGAAGAGGAGGAAAAAAGGGGGTAAGGTCTATAGCTATTAGACTGTATAATTTGGAAGCACCCTTTATTTTAAGCTGTGACTGCAGGAACCCACTGGAGAAGAGTCAGTCTGATCCTTGTTCCTTTCTTGGTAGATGTTGGGAGAGAAGAGATACACTGTTGGCTTAGTTTTAGTGTAGTCCAGAAGAACCATATCTCAGATGTTAAATAGTTTCAGATTGATTTTTCTTTTCAGAAGTTCCTTAACAATTTTAAAGTTTCCCAGAATAGCAGATGGGTATTTTTAAATTTACCTGACCTATTTCTCAGTTTTTATTTCTATCATCAGCACTGTGGTTCAAAAATACCAGTCCACGGTTTTAGTGCCCTGTAGCATGTTTTCTCTCATGGCACAAAAAAGCTTCCTATCACATCTGAAATGAAACCCTCTGTCTACAAGAAGGGCACAAAAAATGCTTGGCATTCCCCAGAATCCAGTGGATCTATTCCCAGGTAAACCACTTATTTAACAGTGCATAAACCCTAGGAAAATTAAGAACTATACTAATTCCTGTCTAAAATTTCAGGAACAGGAAAGATAAAAACATTGGCAGAAGAACTGAAAGACAGAGTTGCAACACAAAAGACCAGTTATTCTGCCTTTGCTGAGGGAAGGCAGACCAAGGGCAGCTGTGTGCCTCCAGTATGGCTAATCTGAGGAATAACAGTATTTGATGCTGGCTGCTCTCTCCTGGCGGCCAGGAAAGGCTGTCAAGTAAGCAGCCAGGGGTTGCTTGTTCTCACATCAATAATCCCACTTGACCCACAGCACATTTTAAAATTCTCATTGGCAGAAATGGAGAGACCCAAATTGCTCAGTTTCATGCCTGCTGTGTGCAAGTGTGCTAGAGATGCAGGCTGCCAGCCACACTGTTAAATCCACCTGCATGAACCAAATTGTGACTAAAAAGTGACTTAAAACATTACCACACACCTATGTAAAAAATGAAATTACAAAACCACACTGGAATCTTAACATCACGGTCAACACTTACTCCTTCAAAAGGAGTTTGACACTGACATTGTGTACCCACTACTTCAATATCACCCACAGAAGAACCACCTCCCTTGTAATACCAAGATAAAGTTTCTCAATCTTATCTCCCCAACAGTAAAAAAGACTTTTTGTTTAATGCAATGTTTACATTCAGTTGAGTGAAAGTAATTAGCTCTCTCAGGCACTAACACTGTAATTGCAGCTGACAACTTACATTATAATGGTATCATCACTGCCCCACTGAAATAGGAAGTCTTACAATCTGCCAGCTCTAGATACAGGATTGAAAAATTCCCCAGCGTAGCACCTATAAACCCATGAGCTGACTGAACCTCTCACTCTCAGTGTAGGCTAAAAGCCAATGGCCTCATGGCATCTATCTAGGACAGCAAATTTCCTGCCTCTCCCCAGACAGGAGATCTGGCAGATCTGGCTGAGCCTACATCTTCGGAGGAGCTGCATCAGTGCACAGCTGGGAGGGGGTAAGGGGAGTGCAGGAAAGGACCTCTTTTTTAAGGCTGCTTTAAAGGAACTCTGACCTTGCTTTAAAAGTCCTGATACGGCACCTTTGTCCTGCCATTCACATTTTGGAGTCAGATCACGAAACCTGTACTGAGGCTCACCATTTGTCTAAGAGCATATTCAGAATGCAGCCTAAACCAGCACAATCATGGCACAATCTTCACCAGCATCACATTTGCTCTGCTGTGCTTACTGTTCAGGCTGCATCACAGGGACTGACAAGTTGATAAGACAAGCAACAGATATTTGTAAAAGAAAAGTACTCCAGAACCCCTAAAAAAGCAGCAGAAACACCCACACCTGCAGCTCTCCTGTCTCCTCAGCAATATTCACAGAAACAAGCAGTAGACAGTAACAAAATCCCTAAAAGTGGTAAACAAGGCACAAAATGAGGCATATGACATTCAAATAACCATCACAAACTTCCTATTTACATGTTTTTAAGTCCTTTGAAAATATTATACCTATTATATTGAAATTATTTTGGAAAAAAGTACTACTTCCATTAAAGGATCCACTGGCTCTGGAATCAAGTCCAGATGAAGTAGCACAACATACGTGGACAAATATAACTTCCCACCTTAGCTGACATTTATTTCCTCTATCTTTCTTCCTTCATAAACACGAAGTCACCCAAAACGCACAGACCTCTCCTGTGAGACAATGTAGTTGTTTTTCAAGCAACTGAGGTTAGTGCAGAAAGTAAAACGGCACCTTTGTGGTGGTGCATACACTGACCTCATGCTGTATTTATATAAAACTTTCAATACACTGCCAATTCCTTTGAAGTCTGTACTAACTACATAAAATTAATGGTTTACTGTAGCATCTAATGGTGTACTCTGCAAAACAGGAGGCAGAAGAAAAATTTAAAACACTTGTACAGATTTTACAATAATACTTTTCTAACAGCTTTTTTACACCCTTGGTGAAAGAAAGGCAGCAGTGATTTTTTTTTTTTATTTTTGGAACACACAAACCCAGGATTCTACTAAAAAGTAAAAGCCACACAACCAAATACTTGATCTCATTCCCAGACCTCCACAGACTCTAGAAACTACTTCTGCCAGGAGAAATTATGGAATTATGCTCCTGCATAGAACTATACCACTTACCACAGGCAATGGAACAAATGAACAGTGTGAGCCTGACTGCCAGTTTGGGAAGAGACTTCAGCACTTCCCTGCGTGGGCTCACGTGAGGATAGGTGCTCATATCCCCACCAAGTCCTCAGACCTTTCTTCGGGCCAGTAACAGCCCAATTAGGTCAATAAGTTTCTGCCTTTTTGTTATTCTACTGCCACAAAGGTGAAATAAGAAATGTTAATGGTAATTACCACATTGGGTTGTAAGAATTAGATTCAGATCTTCAACTCTCATGGAGATCACATTCACCCACAAAAAAAGCATAGTTTGGAGTTTTCTTTATTACTACAGGAGAACTAAACTTACCAAGAAATTTTGGATTTCTCACAAAACCATGAATGGAACAAAACTCCTGCTACTAAAAATGAAGCTCATTGGTTAAAATGCTAGTAGGAGTCAGGGAAGGAAAGAACAAATAACTATTTAGCAAAAGTTCAAAAAATACAGGTCTCCAATTAAGGTTCTGACATTCAAGTCATGGGTGTGAATGAAGAGCCTTAAATCATTCATAAGCAAGTCTTCTAGCTCAGCTTCCCAAAGTAACATGTGCAGATTGAGATCTCAAAAAAGGGAAGACACCATGCCCCTCCTTCATTTCAAATTCTGAAATCTAAGCTTTATTCTTAAAGTCTCTTAATGTTGTCAAAGACAAGATTGTTACAGTAAGAGGTGGAAAAGCGACAAAAAATAATAATAATCACATAATAAACAAGGGTCCTAAATTTTTTAATCATTTATATTAAGAAGATTTAGGGGGGAAAACACCAGTAAGTGTTTCCAGTGACAATAAAATGCCCTTAATTTCTCATAATGTTTTCTATTAGAAATGGTTTTAGCAAGTTATAAATGGTTTTAATGGTTTAAGTTCTCAATAGTAATGACTTACATAATACAGATTTGACTTGTTAACACAGCCAAGGAAAAGCCTCTACATTTCAATAATTGGTCCTGAACTTAAATCAGGTGTCTGTACCTCCTTGTCCCAAACCCAAACATCAGTATTTCCTAATGTTTACAAAGAGTTGAGATCCTTTATTACAGAATGCACCACATCAGCTGGAGCTGTGTGTAAAATTCCAAGAAAAAAGCATGTTCTGCTTTTTTTTCCCTTTAGCCTAAAATAAGAAGCAGGTGCTAACAAACAGCCAGATAAAGGAGCACCTGCAGCTGTGGCATTTACAAGAGCTGAGCTTTGTAATCTAAGAAGCTAAAAGCCACCAAACTATGGCTATTTTTTTCTTTTGTGTCAGAGAAACATGTAACAGATTATATTAGCTCTTGCAAAATTAAAATTTAGCCTCTCTCTACAGATGTTGCATTTCCATACCCTGCCATATCTGCCAAGTGCCATGACAAAATATCTGGCCACTTGACAACAAAATATTTACCACTACTAGTTTCAGAACCAAAGGATGGTGTTTACCCTTCTGCAAAGTTTTTCACTGAAATCACTGTTACCTAAAAGGATACAAGAAAAAGATTCCTGCTCTCATCTCCTTCTTGCACCAAAAACAGGGCTTCTGCTTAATAATGCAACAGCCTGCACCTTGAGTCCAAATCACTGAGAAGTTTGAACACACCTGGGTACTAATCTTACCAAGGGACTAAGATAACAACTTAAGTTGGGATAAACTGTATCTGAAGCTACCACAGATGCAAAGAGTGAGAAAACATTAATGCAAGGAATTCTGACTCTATTAAAAGTAAGCAAAAGGTCAGTACCCGGCAGTAGGCTTTTTAGAGATGTGACCCAGAGTGACTCCAGCACAACCTGGGCTGACCTTCACTCAGTCCCAGTATAGCACAGTGTTTCAATGTAAACTGCATTGTAATTGCATGAAACAGCATGAGTTGTTCAGGCATTTTGCCGTGTTTTTTCCCTCATTTAACTTTTCTGAGCAACTCTGAATTGCCAGCTGTAGAACAACAGATCATCTGTTCAAAAAATCCCCATCAACAACAGATTATCAGGCTTAATTTCCCCGTATTTCCCTTAATTTTATCTATTCTGGATCAAGGGATATCAGTTTCATTTCTAATCTAAGTTTAATTTTTCTATGCACATTTAGACCTTATGCTCATAAATGGAAGAAAGTTGACAAATAAGCCTCTGGCTTTCATTGCTAAAAAACACAACAGCCAAGGCATGAGAATCATGCAATCTGCTGTTAATTACACTAAAGCACCATTTTGTGTAAAGGTCTCCGTGTTTAACACTCTGCTACTCCTCTGTTCCAAATGCTGTGCACATAGGACCTGCCTGTGTCAGCAAACACAAGCAGTTTCCTGATCTGCACACTCTTCAGCAGAGACTAAACTCACAGCTGTTATCAAGCTCACCCAGCACCCTCCCAAAGCACCTCCAAGTCCCTCCCTGCCGCAGCTTTGCCACAAACACACTGAAAAAGCACTAGAGACAGATCTTACAGTGCAAAAAGCTGCAGGGTTCCAAGAGACGTGACAATTTACTGCCTATCTGATGTGTGACAGCATAAGCCACAGATCTTCAGAACATGAAATTGCTCCTTACATAAGAAGGCTGTTTTTTCTTCAGAAGTCTATTTCAGTAAAACTACCGGTGTCCTCATAAACAATATAAGCACAGCAGCTGTTTATGTCACACAGTATCACTTCACAAATGTCAGTTAATAACTGTAATGCATTCAAGAATAATAATATTTTTTTTCTTAATAAAATTCTATCAAGCTACATTATGGATCTCTCCTGCTACAGCAATGTCAACCAAATATGAAATATAACATCTTTGGACAAACACTAAAAAAATTCTCAACAATCATTTCTCAACAACAAAAAGCCCAACTAGAAAACCATGGAAAAAAAATCTGCTAAATTCCCGCTGAAATAAAGAAGTTAACTTCTATCTAAATTAACTTTAAAAAACACAGTGTCTGCCTGTGAATGACATGATAGGAACTTATATAAATATAAACCATTTATCTCACATTCCCTTAAGGATAAACAAGAACCTCAAAAGTTTCAGATGCATATTTCCCACTTCTTTTTCATAAAAGCCCTATTGAGAGCTTTGAAATCTCGAAGTGTCACAAAAACTGTTAACCTCTTCTTTTAACAACTTCAAACATAAAAAGACTTCTCTAAACATGATACTGCAGAATTTACAAGCTCTGAAAAAAACTGAAACCAAGATTTTATTCAAAGAAAAACCAGCATATTATTTCAAAATGTACACGCACTGAGACCACCAACTGTGCATGTGCAGGTATCGCCAGACAGCCAGGTCAGGAGGCCAAAGTGTACAGTGAGTTCTACATCTGCTGTGACACTTATCCTGCTTACCTGGAATCACAGTGTTCCTACCCCGCTTTACCTCTGGGTTGTGTGTGCTGGTATTGGAACAAGGTAGACTGCACTCAGACTGCAGTGATACTCCAGCCAAAGCTATCTCAGCGTGTCATGTCACAACAAAGTTTTACAGCTTCAACAGGCCCTTCAATTCACTGAACTGGAATGCAAGTAGTGCAAAACGTTACCCCAAGCCCACTACGGTTTTTGAAGCTTTTATTGTCATCAACAGCTATCAGTAAATAGTAACTTTATGTTGCACAGCTGTACCTTTCTTTATATTATGGATGGAATATTCATTCCAAGACACTCAGTGATGCTACAGCAAGCAAGGGTTAACAGTACTTGTCTAAAAAAGGAGTCTGGTTCAAAGAAAGCAAGATGCAGTAAAGTTCTATAAAATAACTACATGCAGTAAAATCTGATTGCAGTGAAGTTAATACACTGAGTAGGGCCACAGAGATAGGTTAGACAGAGAGAAAGAAAAAAAAATAATGGAGTGAAGAAGATGGTAAATTTCCTTGGATTCCTGACCTTTCAGAGTAAGTATTAAATAAAACCAATCTGTTTAATTCTCAG
Organism: Pseudorectes ferrugineus; assembly: GCA_008033365.1. Classification (NCBI taxonomy): domain Eukaryota; kingdom Metazoa; phylum Chordata; class Aves; order Passeriformes; genus Pseudorectes; species Pseudorectes ferrugineus. Next base: position 5,454 of record QWTY01003282.1, on the reverse strand, counting down.
ACAAGAACTTTCAACAATAACATTCCTTGGGTGTGCAAACAAGAAAAATCCTGGCCAGCAAAGCCTAAGAAGATTAGCATACAGTTTTAAGGGTCCATTAGGTCCTTTCAGACACAGTCTCCCCCACAATTTAAAACTGAGTTGTCCACAACTCAGGATCACCCTTGACAGAAAATACATCTTCTCCTTGAAGCTGAGTTTGCCAGAAATCCCTCTGCTCCACTAGCAAAGTTTCAGGAACAACCAAAATAGCCGCTGCAGCCACCACAAGAATGCAGTAACACGTGCCACCGTGTATCCAGCCATCACCCAGCTCCGGGAAGCACAAGAGTGCAGTCCAGAAGCCAGGAAGAACAGCTGCACAACCACAGGACATATCTAAAAGCCCAGTAAACACTGCATATACACAGACAATTTCTGAAAATCCACTACAACTTCAGCTTCAAATAGCAGCAATAATGGAAACGCCAGAAAGCAGCAGCCAGAGTACCCATAGGCACCCGAACTGGTACTACTACTCTCCCCTACTGGGAGTGATGCAACAACAAAGTGGAAACAGAATGTTACTTATGAAGACAAGTTCAGCATGAAGGAAGATTTTTCCAGGCACATCTAACTCCAACTCAAATGCACAATTGTTCTTCTGCAGGATCAGAAGAATCCAGAAATCAAACCACACCCAGAGGATCTTTAGCTGGAAGAAATTAAAGGCAGAGTCTATGTGATTTGGAGAAGGATGACAAATCACAAAACATTGGGAATCAATGCAACTAGTGGAAAAAATGTATGGAGTAGTTTTTACAAAAGTACCAGAAATGGCTGTAATACACATGAGAACAGTTTTCCTAATAAAAGAATCTGCTGCCAGAAATCCTATATAAACTAGTTGCTTCCAACATCCTAAGTGTAGTTCTTGTGTCTACCTGATGTTACAATTCCACAGCTCAAAGAATGAGCTGGCAGGTCTTTTTTACAATCCTACTACTCTCTCAAGTCAGTTTTTCCATAGACTAATTCTGAAACATGTATTCTCTTAAGCCCTTCAAATGAAAAGTCTCATTCTAGGGGAGAGAAAAAAATATGCATAATGACAACTCGTAATTTAGCCAGTTCTGAAAAACCTGAGAAATAGGAGAAAAGAGATATCAGTATAAGCAATGTAAAAGTTAGCCAAGTCACTTTTGATCAGTTGGAAAAAAATAATTGTCTTAGTCTTGATGATTTTAAAAATATCTACTCTGTAATATCCTAATGGTTCTTGAGATAAATAGTACAATGGTATTTATAGAGACATTTAGTTCTATTTTATTTTTTAACTAGTAAGGCAGCTTATTAGCTCAAAACCATTTCGAAAATATCTGATGAATACACAAGTAGCTCTTTCCCCTATGTTGCCTTCAGTAGCTCTCACTCCACATTTTTTTTCCCAACTTCCAGCTCTTCCCTTTCTCTACACAACTTCCTTCTACATACAACCAGTTTGCTCCTGAGATGAATTTTCACTCCGGTCCTGCTCTCCCCGGTGCCCCGCACAGGAACCCCAGTCTCAGCTGAGCAAGACCCCACCGCAACGTCCCCACATGGCTCACCTGTGCACAGCTGGCTTTCAGATCACACACGGCACCTGCGCTCACCACTCTCCCTTAAGGAAGAGCAAAATACTGCTGTACAAACATGCGATAAAGCTGCAGAAAGCGCGTCTGTGGCCTCCTTCAGAGCGGGCACGGCTCTGGTGTGGCGGCAGCCGTCAGACACCGTTATTGTTGTTACCCGCACGGCCCCGGGTAACGCAGCCGAGCGGCCAAACGCGCGGGCAGAGACCCGCTCCGGCCGCTCGGGAACTCGCTCCGGTCTCCCGGGCAGGCTCCCCCTCGCCAGTTTCCCCCTCCAAGCATCTCCCCGCCGGAAACGCCGCGCACGAGGCGCCGCTGCGACCCGGCCGTGGGGACACCGCGCCCGGGCGGAGACCAGGAGCGGCCGGCACGGCACGGCACGGCACGGCCCGGCCCGGCCCCTCCGCCGGCCCGCGGCCGCTCCGCGCCGGGGCACACCGCAGCCCCCGCGCTCTGCCCGGGGAGCGCCTGCACCGCAGGCTCCCGCTCCCCCGCTGCCGGGCGCAGCCGCCTCGGGCTCCGCCACCATCCCCGGCTCCCCGCCATCCCTCCGTGCCGGCACCGGCAGCGGCCGCCGAGCCGCGCCGCCGCGGCCCCATCCCGCCGCTCACCCAGAAGGGCTCGGAAGCGCCCACGCTGCAGAAGCTCTCGATCCCCATGGGGCGCGGCGACGCGACCGCGGGCTCCCGCGGCAGCGCTTCCCCGTCCGCAGCTCTCCGTGCCCGGGCGGCGGCGGGCGGGGCCGGGCCGGCAGCGCCAGCTCGGAGCCCTGATTGGCTCCGCGTCACGGGGATGCCGAGCCCGGCGCCGCCGCCGCCCGCGCTGCGCGGCCCCGCCTCGGTGGGGTGGGGGCGGCCGGGCAGCGCCGCGTGCGGGCACCGGGGATGCGCCCGCAGCGCCGGGGTGAGCGCGTCCCGCGGGGCCACCAACGCCTCCCCACCCGCCCGGGGCGCACGACGGGCCCAGGGGCCTCGGCCACAGCCCAACGCGTGCCTTTGTTCAACGCAGAAATGCCCCGCGGCCCCGGCAGCGTACCCGGGGCGGAATCGCTGCCCTCGGAGCACCGCAGCCGCGCCCGCCTGCCCGGGTCAGCTGCCCCAGCAGCCTCCAGGGTCCTGCGCCTCCCACCCGCACCGCACCTGCCCGCCGGGCCGGACCGGAGCCAGCGGCGGGCATGACGGCATCCCCCTGCCCGTGGCACTGCTCCGGCCCCTGGGCACAGGGTCCCCGCGTGTCCCCCGAGGAGAGGTACCGCAGTGCCCCGCTGGCACCCGGGCCCCGCGGCACTGAGCCAAGGCACCGTCCTCGGGGAAGGCCCCAGGGAAAGCCTAAGCTCACCTTCAGATAGTTCACTTCTCAGCGTGAACCAGTTATACTGGTTTCAATGCCCTAAACTAGTTCAAGTTGACTAGCATGAACAGAACCAAAACAACTTCATCCACAATCAGGTTTGCATCAAAATATGTACTAGTTGAGCTAACTGCACAGCCCTGTGGTTGCGTTGTGTCTCACGCTGCACTCTTCACATCCTATTTAAAAGGCATCAGTTAAATCCAGTCAGCTCTCCTGACTACTGTACCAGAATAGACCAGCTGGAGTATGGTGGTACGTATGTAGGAATGGCACCATATGCTGCAGGAAATAGCAGGGTGGTTACGTACTACTCTACAGTAACATCTGAAATCTTTAATCACACAAACGTCAATTTAAAATGCTCCATCCAGGGTAATTACAGTAACGGACAAAGTTGTTAAGAAGAGGTCTCATTTGTTTAACATACAACTTAAAAGCAGGCATCACACATACAAAAAGTGTATCACAGGCTGCTTCTTTACTCTCCTGCACTTTCAGAGCTGCAGTTTCAGAGCTGTGCTGGTGGTGGCCAGATTGTCCATCCGACTGCAATATTTCTGGTCTGCCCCCCTGGATCCCACATTCTCAGGGTGTCAGGTCAAAGAGCAGCAGCAGCTGAGTCCAGCCCAACCCAGGTCACGTCTGCATTGATGAATGGAGCAGAATCATCACAGAAAGATCAAACCACACACGTTGGGTGTCAGTAGTTCTACAAGTCTGTCAGTTTAACCCATACCTTAGTTCATACCATGTTAAAATCTTTATAGTATTGCAAGAGAACAGCTACATGTTCAAGTATGATTCCCTTTATTTTTATATGCAGAAGACAGTAAATAAGCATGAAGTGAGGAGTGTCTAGAAAACTACATTTTTACCCACATTTTTCTCAAGATATTATTGTAAGCTAAAAGACTAACAAAATTTAAGTTACACATTCTAAATACTTTTCTCTCAGCCTCAGACTGTCCCAATGTCACCAGTCGTCATGCTCCATGTTAATGTTTCTCCTCAGATGATGATACTTGGATCTCCACCTCAAACTAGTTCTCTTCCAATTAATTCTATTTCCTTGTAAACCAAAGCAAAGTCAAAATACAGAGTAAATAATTAATGTGAGAGGAAGCAGAAGAGTTCAGAAGAAAAATGTAACAAACTCAAAATACTTATTGTGGAGGAGGAAAACCAGAGCTGACACAAGGCCAAACTTGCAGATACAGAACCAAGGTCTCAGAGTACCAGAAAGTCACTGAACATGGATTTCACAAACCATTGTTGTAACAGCATCTTTTAAAACACAGATTAATACAAGAAATAGAAACTGAAATCTTGTTTAAAAAGGGATTCCCTTGCAAGCAGAAAAAAGAAACACACAAAATTCTATATGAACTTTTTTTTGTAGGATACAAATTGAAGCAGGACAGGAAATACAGTGTGGAAAACTGCAACAACTTATCAACGGGAAATCAGGTGTGATAGAAGAATGACCCAGAACGTCATGGAGAACTTTGGAAGGATGCAGAGGAACATGTTTAGGCTGTGAAAATGCCCTAACATTAAACATAAGCAGCTGTTTGTCCCCGGAGTCGCCCTGGGGATCCAGGCGGCAGGCTCAGGGTGGCCAGGGGCACGCACTGCTCTGACTCACTGATGGCGACTGCTGGGCTAAGGAAACACATTGACTTCACCATCACGTCTGCTCTTCCTAAATTTTATTTATTGACCTCTACCAGAGATGCTTTGGAAGACTGTCATATAAAGATTTGCTTTGAGAGGAAATGTAAAAAACAAACAAAACAAAACAATCCTAACAACCTCCCCACCCCCCACACTTAAGTCTTGTGAGTCTTAGACTTTACTGCCTAAGACGACTCACATTTTCCTTCAAGCCCCAGCAGGCTGCTCCATCTAGATCATGGCAAATCCAGTTTGCTCACCCACACCGGCTGCATTTCCTTTGGGAAATACTTAATGCATTGACAAAATAAACACTCTTGACTCATCCCAGCAACACGGAGCACACACACAAGCCTCCAGACACGCCAGGGATCCTCAGGCTTGCAAAACACCCCGTATACAGTTACATTCTGGCAAGTCCTTTTCATTAGAAGCTCATCTTTGGCGACTCTTTTTACTCAACAGTACATCTGTCAGGGACTCGGTACAAAACTCCTCCGCCACACACATGGGAAAAATTCTCGTTCATTGTCCATGTTTCCTTCCCCAATCTTTGACAACCTCTGCAATTACAGAGGGAGAAAGCACGGCAACCCTGACACTCGGCCCAGCTGGCAGGGCTGGACTGCGGTCGGGCACAGCAGCGCACCGAGCGGTAGCTCCATGGGCAGCACGGAGGCGCTGCTGATGCTGGTTATTCTGTCCCGGCACGACCTTGCCCGCGGGCCGCTGGCAGCACAGGGATCCCCTGGCGCTCCCGCTCCCTGAGGGGTCGGCCGGGAGCTCCCGCAGGGGACAGCGCAGCTCCCACCCG
>QWTY01003279.1:0-21016 GCA_008033365.1 Pseudorectes ferrugineus | reverse complement strand
ACAAGAAAGATGGACCTGTTAGAATGAGCCCAGAGGAGAGCCATTAAGTTGATCACAGGGCTGGAGCACCTCTCCTGTGAAGACAGGCTGAGAGAGTTGGGGTTGTTCAGCCTGGAGAAGAGAAGGTTCTGGGGAGACCTTACAACACCTCCCAGTACCTAAAGGGGGCTTACAAGAAAGCTGGAGAGGGACTTTTCAAAAGGGAATATAGGGAGAGGACATGGGGGAATGGCCTTAAACTGAAGGACGGCAGGTTTATATTAGATATTAGGAAGAAATGCTTTACTCTAAGGGTGGTGAGACACTGGACAAGTTGCCCAGAGAAATTGTGGACTCCCCATTCCTGAAAGTGTTCAGGACCAGGCTGGATGGAGCTTTGAGCAACCTGATCTAGTGAAAACTGTCCCTGCCCATGGCAGGGGGGTTGGAACTAGATGATCTTTAAGGTCCTTTCCAACCCAAACCATTCAGTGATTCTATGAAATGACAAATCCTTCTGCTTAAGAAATAAAGCTTCCAATGCCGTCCATGAGTAAAAAGCATTTGAAGTATCTAGTGCAAAATCAAACATAAAATCCATCCTTATCTGAACATTTAATGACTATTCTGGAAGAGCATGCATGGTTCAGGGAAAGAGGAATGAAGATGTCTTGATGAGTGAATAGCAAATTAAACCTCATCCATCTCTGTGAATGTGCACTGACAGATGAGCCCAAGGACATTAAGACACACCGCCACCCCAAAAAGTTTCCTTTTGTGTCAGATCTGTTATTGCCCATATAACACTGATGTTAAGGTGTCACGAGACAGAAGATCTGAATACTTGGACAACCTTTGGCTAGCAATGGCAGCTGTTTCATATGCATGTTATAGCCAATTCATGTTCTCTTCCTTCTATCCTGTGATCTGCAGTTCGCAGTATCAGGACCTTTTCAACATCTGTTTACAAGACTCACAACTGACAACATAATGTTTAAAGCTGAAGATATCTTAGCAGACCTTCTACTGAAGACATCACTCACAAAAACCCTGACACCTAGATTCAAGAAGTACCTCAGGAATTGTACTGCCAGTAACTGGTCCAGCTGCTTGACCATCTGTGAGTCATTACCACATACCCCACGCAGTATTTGGCAGTGCAGAAGGCCTAGCAATACCTTCACCTCCTTCCCAAACCCTGGTATGGGTGTAGCCTGTAGATTATCATGTTTGGTTAGATCTTCACTGAGCCGGTGATTTTATTGAAAGTCATATTAATTTCCATTTCCATGTCTAGTAAACTTGTCTTGAAAAAGATCTGCTGTTGGACAAAAGGTCCATGAGCAGAGAAGATAGCTTCTAACATCCACATCCAATGATTGTGGATGCTGAGGGAGTACAAGGGGAATGGACTGATGACTTTGACCAGGTCTCCATCCCCACATGGCATCATCTCCTGGTGCTGTTGGAATGACAGAGGGCTAAGGGAACCATTGATCTGGCTTTGCTGGGAATTTTTCTTGTTTTTATAGGAGCCCTGCTTCCCTGCTTGCTCAGTCAGGATTTGCATGTTATTCCAACTCTGCTGCACATTCTATCCTTCGTCCCTTCCATCTTCTCCTTTCATTTTTGGTTAGATGTCATATTTCTATTGTGTTCCTTAGCAAAAATATTAATTCAAGCTCAGAAAATCCTTTTAACTTTGCTTCATAACTTAATAAAGCATGTATATAAGAAAATAGCTATTATGAAACATCTTAGAAACATCTAATTAATCAGCTTCCAGCATTTCATAGAGATTAAACATGACATACTTACTGACACAATAAAAAACACAGAGATGAGGGAGGCTGGGCTAACTGACGTCATGCACATGATTGAATTTTGGGTACCTCCTACCAAAAAAGTTTTGATGTGAGAACCAATCTGTTCTCATAAAATTATTAAGGGATTTACTTAACAAACCAGATTTACTTTACTGGATGTCAATTTAAATTTGAGAACAAGATTCTGTGGCTAAAAATATATAGTTTGAATGGCAAATTACTGTAATATCTCCATACACTAATAGGGTACATGTTTCCCTTCGACACAGAATAATCATTAATACATGTATTTCAGTTTTTGTTCACAACTCAATTATGAAAACACACAGTGCTCTGTAGATTACCTCCTACATGTCTTGCCACAGCTGAGGCCTTGGAGCTTGTGGGGAAGAGGATGTGCAGTTCTTCCACTCTTGTCTTTTCTACAAAACATTCACAATTTCAGTTGAAGACTTTGCCATTTTTACCTTGGAACAATTGCGTCTGAGGAGATCTCTGATGATTCAGGCAAAGACACCATTTGCTTTGTAGCCCATTCAGCACATGGAATGATTTTTTTCAGGGATGTTTCTCACCTCAGCTTTACTGAAAACGTCAATGCTTATGGAATATTATTTTTCATACATTAGAAAATGCAACTTTAAAAAACCCCAAACTGCCACCTTTTATATATCACCATAAAAAGCATCCTTTTAAGGAGACTGTACAGCTATGCTTCTTATAGTACAATTTAATATTGCTTTATTTGTTCTACTCGGTTAGTAAATTCTGAGCTTTTATTATGGTATCCTCCAATTAATTTTATTTTAAATAGGCTGAAGTGACTGTTTATAAACTCAGCAGTGTGAGGGCATAGTCACAACCTACTGATGTGAGCAGGTGTGAGGAAATGACAGATTTATTCCAATGCTGTACGAGTAAGCACATGCCAGCACAGTCTGCTCAAGGATCAGGTCTTCCATAACACAATGATACCAACTGGTAGAGTATAGATGTCTTTAAAAATGAAACATGCTTTATTGCTTTGGCTTGTAAAATGCTAACACATAATTTTAAAACTTCTGCATTCCCCATTTTACACAACCTTTTTTTGCAGCAGTGCTCTCTTTGGAGTGAGCCAAACAATACAGTGCTGCCTGTACTGATCTCCGAGAGCTGGGTCAGGCACACAAACAATTTGACAGGCTGAACAAATTTAAAACCTTAAACCATGGGTTCACTGCTTGGAGTAGGAGGGTATCCTGTGAGTACGCTTTTCTACCCTCTGCACCGGCTACGGAAATTCTGGGTTCCCACTACTGTTTCCATAAGCTTCTCTTCCACGATTTACACACCTGCTGTGTATTTTCCAAGTCTCTCTAAAACCCATGCTCTATATGACCAATAGGAATTCACTTTCAGTTTGAGAAGCTATAATATACTTCTATTTTACCATGTTTATTAGAGATCTGCCAAACACACTTTTCTAATTTGTATTAGGACACGAGAACAGCAATAGCTGTAAGAACGGTGGTAATATAACTCCCTCCTACTAAGATAAATTAAGGGTAATGCACACCAAATAAGAAAATGAAGGCATTATTACCATTGATGGGGGGCAGGCTCGAGGACTTTGAAGCCCCAATGCCCAGTTTTGAGCTGCACCACTATTCTGAGTAACAACATACCAACTTCAGCTGTTCTTGATCAGAGACCTCACTACGTCCAGCCTTGTTAATTGCTGTTGCGGTTCTGCTATTTGGTTAAATGGAATTCGTGTAATCTGATGGGTCAAAAGCTACAGATCTATGGTTTCACAAGAACTGGTATATGTCGGGGATGAAGGAAGAAAAGAAAGAGAATGCAGAAGCAGATTGGAGTGAGGATAAAAGACCTGATGTAGAGTGCCGATCGGAGTCCAAACATCCCAACAGTAATGTCGAAAGAGACTAGGACTTGAATCTCCAGGAACAGACTTAACAGATGCTGGCTCTATATCAGCATTAGGCATCTTATACCAAATCCTTTATACCTTCAGGTGATGGCAAATTTGAGTGCAGAACTCCAGTGGACCTCACTGTTAGTGGATCCCACCTACCAAGTTCTGCTTGAGCCCGGTTGCTGCAGTTATGGCAGCATTGCCACATAACAGAAGTTGCCAGCTACACTGATAAAAAAATGTAGCTTTCTCAATTTACACTGAAATTTGGTAAGAGTTTATCTCAGTGGCAATGGCAGCAGAAGCAGCTCTTGCCCACTTGAGCCCAGCACTGGCTTTCTTGTGCCAGTGCAGCTTCTGTAGCCTCACACTGATCCAAAGGAGAGGTTAAAAATCATAGAATGACTTGGGTTGGAACGGACCTTAGAGACCATCTCATTTCAATCCCCCTGCCATGGGCAGGGACACCTTTCACTAGACTGGGTTACTCAGAGCCTCATCCAATCTGGCCTTGAGCACTTCCTGGGATGGGCCATCACAATCTCTGGGCAACCTGTTCCAGTGCCTCACCACCCTCACAGTAAAGGATTTCTTCCTAATACCTAATCTGAACCTACTCTCTTCCAGTTTAAAAATGAACCTTTTGTCAGAGTATTTTTAACCAGTTCAGTCTTGATCCAGCTGTTTGCACAATCCCACAAGAAGCAGGCAGGTGTGAGAGAGGAGGTGGTTCCGCGTGTGGAAGGGGTTTGGGAAAATGGGGTGCAGCACTGACTCTGAAGAACATCAGGGATGGGGTTTCCACCAGACCAGCTCCTAGTAGGTAAGTGATTCATCAAATGCTTTTGGTGTTGGATATGCTGCCCTCTCATTCCTGGAAACTGTTGTTTTCTGGAGGTATGTTTCCTTCAGTCCTGCTCACCAGGGGAGGCCCAGAGAGCTGAGCTCTGCCAGTGCTGCTGCTGGCACTGGCAGAGCTCCCGTCCTCCGGGGGAGATGACAGCACTGGGGGCCTTTTCAAATGGGTGTTGCTACGGGCAACTGAGTATAGGAGAATGTAGGCAGAGGCTGAGGAACCCAGCGGGATGGAGCAGAGAAGAAACAGCAGCCCAGCAGGAACAGGTCTCAGAGCAGGTTGTAAATGCTGATAAAACAGTATCTCAAGCAGTCTTTAGCAATTGCAAAAAACTACAGCCAATGTGCCAACGGTCTAAAAGTTATTTTATTGCTCCTGGAAGTACATGTGAGTTTTCATCCTTCGTAAAATGAGAGTGCTGAGGATGGGGAGCAGACAGAGAGGTGCAGAGGCATAGCAAAGCAGTCAGCTCTGCACCTTCCTCTGCTGTCTTCTCTCCTCTTGTGAAAGATAAGGAGGAGTTGGCATCTGCAGAGGGAGACTTTTCCATCATGATCAATTTACTACCTTCCTCACAGCCAACAGGGCACCTTTGTTTTCCTTGTTGTTATTTTGTACCCATCAGGGTAATTCACATTTAAGTTCTTTCAGAGAAATTTAGTTTCTCTTGCAGAGTGTGTGACAGGCATTTGTACAAGCCAGTTTAACCTGAGCAGTTCAGCAGTCCAGGAAAAGAGCAGGTTACCCTTCTGTCCAACCCTTCATTGAAGAAAAATTTTCATGCTTTCCATTACCACAAAAAATAGCAGAAACAGGTATTATACGTCTGAGTTTAAAAGCTGACTTTTACCTCCTTTTGCAACTGTATTGAGGAGTGTAAGATGGACAGCTCCATGCATGCCACCATGCCTCAGCTTTGTAACCTTTCCATGACTATAGCAATGAGCCAGAAAACACTGTGAAAGCAAGATAACAGGTATGTATGTCAATGCTACTGCTGGAAACCTGTGAGTGTTTTTCCTCTGTGTCCTTCAGTTTGCCTTTTCCTGCTGTCCTGGTCTCTCCTGTGGATACTGGTGCAGGGGAACCAGGAGTGCAATACTGCTGCTTCCATCTCAAAGGCCACCTGGACAATCAAGTAATTGATTTTTCTTATTTTAATACTCCATCCCATTGCTGATTCCTTTCTTTTCCCAGATACAAGCTACTGCATTAGCTTGCTTGCCTGTTTTATTTTCCCTTGGGCACTTTGCTGACAGAAGTCCAGGCAGTTCAGGAGGAGGTGGAGGAACTAGGACGTTACACAAATAGTCTCCTTTGGGACACACTTGTTCAGATTAGACTCCATCCACCTCTGTTTTATATGACAGCAATTCAGCTAAATCAACCATTTTTTCAAGTATGGCAAATTACTCACTTTTTAACACAAACCCAAGTAAGACTAAAGTCTCCTGGGATCTTATTCAGCCAAACATTATTCATGTGCAGCTTTGAATTTCATGCTTTATTTATTTATTTCTAAGGCAAGAAATTGACTGCAAAGACAAACAGGAACTTATCCCAAAATTTGCAAGGAAGTCTTTAGTATCTTATCATATCATATCATTTATTTTATTCTTCTATTTCCCAGAGGATAGAAGAAAGCTCTCTGAAGAAGTCATAGTAAATAGTCATTGACAGTTTACACTTCATTGCCATTTTTTCAATAAAGGATGATTTTATCTAAGCCAAACTTCAATAAATTGAACTAAATCACTTCAGGAACTGTCACATCTTCAGGTCTCCAAATATTTCCCATCATCATTAAACAGATACAGTAAAAGTCTGCTAGCAGCTCATAGAAACCTCAGACAGCTTCTAAGTAGATGTGACTCTACCTAAAGACAACATTCAGCTCTCCTGCTCCTATTTTTTCTCTTGTCTCATTTAACACAGGCATAATTTGCTAGAAATCAACAATCTCACATTCTTCACATTTCACATTCACAGAACAAGTGAGTTCTGCTTTTACATCTGGGCACATTCCTGGGCAGCAATATACAATGCCGTAATATTTTGGCTGATTCTCCTCCCTACTATTTATGTGCAGGTAAACTAACTGGAACATTGCAAGGGAGAATTACAGCTTTGTACACAAAACACAGAAGAGAACAAGATTTCACTTCAAAGCAGATGCACAGCACATGTGCATCCACAGGTGAAGCACTGTGTTTTAGCACACTGGATAAAATGCAATATTGACACCAAGAATTAAGAAGTAGTTGCTAACATTTCCCACCGTAGAACAAGTGAACGGTTCCATCAATACAAGCTTGGTCTTGCCAATTTAAAGTAACAAGATGCAGGAACTTGCCACATTTACTCTTCATAGAAAGTTAAGTATCTCTTCATGGGCGATGGATACTTTTGAGTTCTTTTCACACACTCTAAAATTTCTCCTTTTCTGACAAAACTTTTTCCTGCCTTCCAGGATGAATCCCACTGAGTGTCAACGAGCAATACTGTACTGCTATGAAGGGATGCTTCGTTTTAGCTTGACAGATGGAAATTAGAGCCTTTCAATGGAATGTGCACAGATGGTGTGTGGCTTATGCCTTGAAAAAGTGAAGTGAAGACAGGAAACATGAACTTCAACTCTTTTAGGAAGAAAAGCAGTTGTTGATGGCATGTGCAGATAAGAAGCGAGTGTGCAATGTGTGCAGTAAGTCTGAGTCTCAAAGATACAGACTTCTCCTTGAGCTTCTGACCAAAATGTGAATGACTGAAAATATTGTCACTACTTTCAAAAACTTGCATATTTGCTTAGTTTATCCTATGGTGAGAAATTGCAGGCTTGAAGCTACGACAAACTGCAGTGCATGTCTTTGCTTCGAGAAATGAATAAAGCAATGGATGGCCATTCAATCCCACTGATGATTCTTCATTGCACTTTCAATTGCAATGGATGGATCTGAAATTTTCTTTCAGTGATACAGAAGTCTGACCTTCTGTGACCTTTATTTCTTTTAACGGTTTAAACCGATCCTGATATACTTATAACTGGTTTTCTCAGACATAACTTTTTTTCTCTACAATACAAATTGAAACCAACTCAAGCATTTATTTTTCTTCTTCATTGTTAATTTCACAGTCATAGACTACTGAAAGTGAGAAAAATAACACAAGAAAGCATTTCAGTAATTGCCATCTGTGGGTCTTCAAAGGGTTTTTTTAGTTAGTTTGCAGTTAGTGAAAACAAGTGAGTTCTGCTTTTACATCTGGGCAGATTCCTGGGCAGCAATATACAATGCCATAATATTTTGGCCATAAACACTAGAGAAAAGTGATGATTTAATAATATTTCCATTAAATAATCACCATGTCTGCCACAATAATGTGTTTATCAGCATGGAGTGGTAATTAAAGGCTAGAGTAAAACATTAGACTAACATTCTTTCTATTATTTAGACTTCTATTTTAGAAGCTGGAGACAAATATCTTCCATAGAGCATCTTCTCATGTAGTTTGACGCCTAGAAAGCGGAGAAATATGGAAGGATTCACTATGTAGCACATGAAGTTCAGAAAACATGACAAATAAAAAAAGCAAAAACTGTTCATGTCTGAAAGGGAACACATTATCTAAGATAGGAGATTATGTTTAAAGCAACAAAACTGTTCAGATTAAGAAAAGTAATAGTTGTTTACTTGCAATTATATCAACATTCTTGCTGTCAATACTTCTTGACATGGGAAAGTAATGAAATTCTCAGCAGGAAAAAAAACCCCTTCTTCATAAATTCTAAATGAACGAATCTCTGTCAATGCTGATGGACAAATTCTGCCATAACTCCAACAGCTAAAATAAAAGAAACACTGAAAGTCTAAGCTGGTCAAATGATACAAACCCAGCTACTAGACTGGCTGTATCTAAAATCACTTTTCTGTTTCTCATGCAGTCACAAAAGCATCACAGCCCCTTCCTTTTTCCTAAATTAGAATGACCCCTAGACTTTTCTTAGAAAACAAATTTCATGATACCCTATTATTTTCATGACTTTTTCTGAAAAATTTTATCTTCTCTCTCTACTCTTTGTATGTAGCGTGAAGCAAGAAAAAGAAAGCATAAACTTGACCAAGGAAGAGAAACCTGGTCTCTCTAATATATTTCAGGTGTCCTATTAAAGAGAAAAAAAGACAAAGTGAAAAAAAACAAGCAATGAAGCAGCATATTAAAGAGAGTCTGTCATAACAAATGATTCAGTGCCCTCACATTACTTACTCTCAAACCAGGTGAGGCACAGAATTTAAAAAATATTTCCTTATAATTTTAAACCTGTATGGGGTAACTAAAAAACCCGTTCCATTGGTGAAGTGTACAAAATCCCCTGCATTTGGAGTAAAATCTTGGCTTGGCTGAACTCAATGGCAAAGAATCACTTTGAAAACTGTAGAAGCTAATGAAATGATGATTCACAAGGCTTTCACACTGGTATTTGCTTGTACTTTTCATAACTCATAAACTCAAATATTACATTCCATTATGTATTCCATTGGAATGGAAATAGATATTCTATTGTGATTAAACTGAATCTCACTGCAATTGTATTAGATAATTAAGCATTTTGCCTAATTTGGCAGATGTTTAAAACTAAGACATAAGAGAAGCAAAGTCTGTCAGCTAGTGGCAAAACTTTGACTCCCTTTTCTTTTAACAACTTACAGCACTAATTCCTTGGCGAAGCAGATGTACCACAAGTATAAAACAAGTGCTTATCAGGAGAGCATATTAAAGTAGTACATGCAGCAAAAACACACTGGAACTCATAGCATCTAACAAATTAATCCCATGGGCATAAGGCATCTGCACGGCTGACCTCTAACTGACTTCCCATGCACAAGTTATTCTACATTGACTGCAAGTACACTGCCACAGCTAAAGCTGCCGCTCGCTGTTGCTGTGGGGGCAGAAAGGATGTACTGCAAAAGGCCATGAACAGCAACGGCCTTGCATCTTCCTGGCCTTTCCCACATTTCCAGCCTCCCTGACAAGGCAGCACGTTAACCCTGCGGCCCAGTTCGGGTTTGTTGGCTGATTTCAGTGGCTGCCCTCACCCTTGTGTGCGGTTCCCCATGTTAGCACCACCTAAGTACTTCTGCACTTCTAAGAGACCCAGGCACTGACAGTCAGACACTGCCTGCTACACAGTACAAGGCAATGTGCTCAGCATGGGAGCCCCGTGTCACAAGCTGGAAAAGATTGTAAACGGCACGAAATAAAGGCAAAAGCATGTTTTTAGAATTACGTTCACTTCACCTCTCCTGTGTTACTGTTTGGTTTCCCAGGGAATATAGATACGGCATTATGGTGTTTGCTTGCCCAACATGGTGTTTCCCACCTCTGAAAATAACCAGGTAACTAGTCTTTGTAAAGGGAAGGAGTGCTGCCAATTTCCTACAAGACAATATGTCTACATCAATTAGAGAGGACTTTAGTCCCCAAAGCATAACTGTTTGCACAGCTTATAAAATAATTAACTCTACCTCTGTATATTCTCATCCGCCATGCACGGATGTTCACAGAGGAAAATTTTACATTAGCCAAGGGGTTCGGTCTATGTTACGTCACTTCTTTCTTATGCCTTTGTAACTCTATTACAAAAAATCTGTTTACACTGGGGAAACACAATGATGAGTCAGACACCAAGATAGAAAATTCAGTGACATATAAATGTGCTGTCAACGACAGATGTAAAACTTTGCACAAATGACTCAGTGTCTAGAAAACAAAATAAATATTATCTCATAAGGTTGAAGAAAATTGGGGGAAAACACCAAAATCCCCAGATCATTTCAATAGCCTAGTTGAGTAAAAAACTACATAATATTTCAGCTACATTACTTTTATATTACATAGAAAAAATATGAAAAGATTTAATATTCTGAAAGCAACATGTTGGACATAGCTTTTCTGTTAAAATAAAGTTACATGGTATTCCTGAATTTTAAGTAGGATTCTTATTATATCAAGATTTCTAACTCACTGAAGTTACTAAATTGGCTAAAATATATCATGCAGTAGGATCTGCATAACTCCTGGCAAAATATCCCTCATTGACTCATAACATAATCAAAAGTCTTTTCCTGTGCAAGAACCACATCTTACTAGAAGAGGTGTTACATAGGTGCCTCTTCTGCTTAGGACTAAGTGTGTCAGTTCCATCAGTATCTGCAATTGTAGTCCATCTCACCCTCTGCTTGGCACAATTAAAATCTTGGAAGGAAATAATAAGAAAATATTCACAAAAATTTTAATTGACTTACACATACCTTAACAGACAATCCATGTAGCTAGAGCACTTAACAGTAAGCAACTTGTAACCACTGCTTATTCAAACCCACAATCTGATAGCTAATGATTATAAAATTTCCAATCTTTTTCCTGATATTTATCTTATACTTTTTCTTGCTTAATGTTAGTCCATTACTATTAATCATGCTTTTTTCATGTTAAGTAAATCCACTCCTCCCATAAGGTTACGTTTTCAAATACCTGCAGATTGTCACCATTTTCTCCTACACTATCAAATATTTACAGGCTGTTAAATAACTGACTCTTACCATGCAATTAGTATTTGCTTTTTTTTAATCTTCTGTCATCTATTCACACCTCCACCTGCTGGAAATCAGTGTAGCTCTCCTTTAAGCTCCCTTTATTTGGTAACAGTTTTGTTTACAATAGAAAAAAAATCAGTCAAAAAACTGTGTGTTTACCCAGATGAAGTCGTGAGAAAGCACTTCAGGGCCCCAAAAGCCTCCTCCACTTTGGCCAGGTGTGTGAGGGACTGGTTGGGACTGGTTGAGGTGGGGAGCTGCCCCAGCTCACTGCCCACCCTCTGGCACCATTTCTCTCCTCTGCCTGGCTATGGACAGGGATGGTGGCAGATGATCTGTTTGCTCCACTGCCCAACCCTGTGCAGCCCTCTGGTATCCGAATGAGCTTCTAGGAGGCTTCAAGAGGCATCAGCCTGAGGGTTTTCTAGAGAGGCTCTGTGCTAGAGAGGCAGTAAAAGAGCTGGCACTGCCCCGGTACCTAAATGAGGGAGGCAGAGCTCCCGACTGCAGACGTCTGCAGAGCAAGGACAAGGACAGCTTCCCTCTAGTTCCTTGTCACCTTCACAAAACTCAGTGAACTGACTAAGCAGTAAGAGTTTTCTGGTTTCTAGAAGTACAGTGGAAATACATAACCTGGCTTGCATAAAACCAATTGTATTTTCCTTGCCACAAAAGCATTTATCATGAGGACATGTCATTAGTGCTTGTAGTGCTTGTGACTCAGAGGGGGAAGGGAACTGTTGTGTTCTATTTTAAAGAAAATACTTTCTTAGAAAAGTGTGGGTTTATTTAAAAAAGTCTGTAAAAGTCACTTTGATTCCTCAGAGTTCTTTCAAAATTACTGGAATGTGTGATGTATTCATACCTACAATAATCACATGAGGATATTTGTTAGGAAACTCATGCTGCCTGCAGCCTAATACTGTTATTTGCTCTAAAACTCAATTTCCATTGATGTTCATGTTCTGAACAATGATCTATTAGAGTTAACTCAGGGCAGCTCTAATGAGCACTTAGGAGAAAAGTCTGTATGTAGGTCTCTGTTAAAGCTTGTGATGACTGTCCAAAATCCAGAGTTTCAGTGGTAAACAGTTAACAGTAATTTTATCCCTCCAAGTAGCCTGTGTCATAGATTAAATTGAATTTTTTAGGGTTTTTTTTCTGATGAAGACAGACTGAATTAAAACTTTATTTCTAAGCATCAATTTCAAATCACCATGCATATTTACATGCTACAATGACTATCAAGGGCTACTTAGACTGTAGCCTTTCTGATTTCATTATATATTCTGGCCATGGGCAAAATTAAAAGGCATACCAAGTGCTAAAATGGCAATAATACAAAGTATAGAGAGGCTGAGTTAATTTTATCACTAACAATTTTGCTGTTACTATGGCAAGCGTGAAAGCATTCCCGTTATTTAAGGCAGAATTTTGCAGTGCTACACGTCCTCATTTCAGAGATACTTAAACCCTTTTTTCATATACAAATTACTTCTACTATCCACCCTTGACTTTCTCCTTGTGGGAAAACATTGTCAGCCCATGGTGTCACACATCGGTTGCAGCTTTCAAGACAGTTTCAACACAGCATTCAGATCTGATTCTGTCTAAAATTGCATACATGAACTGGTTCTCCTCCTGACTTTATCCTTGGCCGGGGAGACCACAACTGGACCTTGAATTTTGCCAAGGGAATAGTTCAGTAAAGAGTCTCCCTGAAGAAACAAAAATCATCAGACTGTGGGGAAAAAAAAGGAAAATACATATGGAAGAAGCAGCATAAACTATAATAAAAAACTATTTTAATGCATTAGCATATGTATGTCTCTTAACTAGTGAATAATTTCTTCAGCAAATTGTGCCCAGTTGTTCCCTGAGAATTTAAGTCAAACTCCATGCTTCATCTTCCAGGAGAACAATCACAAAATACTTTCTCCCTAATTTTCTGGTGTGCTTCTAAACTTCTACCTGCTCATTTCAGTGGATAACTTCACACTCTTCTTGTCTTTCTATTGCCTTTAGTTTCCAAGTGAATAAGTGGTCAATCCCTATAAAGCAAGCAGCAAAGCCATCACAACAGGTAAGGAGCAAACCTCTGAATGCTCCAATTTGTCTTCTTACCTGTTGTTTAAGGGCATTCTGTGAAACAAAATGCTTCATCCTTGCACGGGAAGATGTGGGATGACAACCTCATGAGGGTGAGCACTTTTCTCTTGATTTCTTTTTACCTTGGCAGAACATCACAAATGATTTCTATTTGTTTAGAGAGCTTCTTGGAAAGCAGGGAAAGGTAACACCAGCAGACCATTAATCCTACTGCGGTAAAGGCCGGAGGCCCAAATCAACAGCATTTATGCATGCTGCAAAACATGAAGAATGTGTGTATAACAACTACGTGTTCACCCCTCACAAATACATCATAAACACCATATACACATACATATGTATACTATCTTATGTATCTCATATATTATTCCTTAAAATCATACAAGCATTTTATTCCTGCTACATTTCTGTAAGGCCAGAAGGCAATAAGTGCTTCTCCTCATGCTGAGACATTAAGCCAGTGTTTCTTCTATTCATGCATGGTTGCTGTGGAGGTGGAATGTAAAGATCCCACAGCATTTAAAAAGTGTGGGGAAGTCCTGCAGTCCTACTCATATCCCCACCTTCCTGTCTGCCAAGGCACTCATCGCTTTCACTCTGAGAAGGGAATGCCCCAAATATCACTGTAGTATGAGATCAAATTTGAAAATACAGGAAGATCTGCAGGAAAACATCACTTCAGAGATAACCAAACACTAATGTTCAGTAGCTGGCAAATCATCCCTGACTTATATAAATGAGAACTCTAAGGTGACTGAAAGTCAGATGATAGCACAGTCCACTTAAATTTTAATGTTCAAGACCATCTGTAACAAATTGACAGCAACATCTTGGCTGGCACATCTGCTTAAGTGTGAGAATTAATTTTAGGGTCTAGTTCCTTCACTGAGATAATCAAGTCCATATAGTCCAAAAGGGAAATTTTATTCTGATTTTCTACTTAAAATACCTTGTTAAGGGACGCATCTTTGCAAGATGACACTGTTTGCAGTATCGTAAAGACCTCAATCAAGTCACACCTTTGAGCAATATCTGGCAAGTGTAGCTTGCTGATTTCTTGGCATGTTTCCCATTCCAAAGCACTGAGCCAATCTTAAGATATTTCAGGACTAAATACAAATCACCACAACTAATATAACTGGATGCATCAGCATGAAAACATTAAATTACAGATTCCTTAAATACATTCCTTACCTTCCAGATACCTGTTTATTTTTAAGAACAAAGCACCACTTCTCAAGGAATATATCCAGTAATACAGAGTTTGGAATAAAGAAAAAATACCTAATCCAAACTCATGTAGGCGAGAAACAGATATTTCCTTTTTTCCTTCCCTATTATAAACTGACTACCAAGAAATAAAAGTGTTGTTGAGTTCTCAAATTTAGGACTTTCCAGGCTTAGGTAATTACCATCAGGCTCTAATCTAAGGAAATAGACTTGTGACTTGAAAGACGCTGAGTTGCCAGCAACAATCAGTGGCACTGCCTCTGTAAGAGAGGAACTAAAATCACCGTTAACAGCAAATTTCATATCCCAATGTGCTAAGCAAAAACATTACCATTGTAAAAGCTGAAATCACCATTTTTTCCCTAATGGCAGAGCAACTAATTTCATTGCAATATGGCTCCTGAAGTGAAGACAGAAGTCTTAGGATGATTTGCATTTCAATATGGAAACAACAACCTGAGAGCTGCAAACTCAGCTTCATACACTCATATTATTAGCACTGCATTAGCAGTGATCTTTTCCTAGCAACTGACAAAATTACAAGGACAGCAGGCTTTCTTGCCTATGCCTGTGATACTGTTCTTTCTAGCCGGTATTTTATGTTGGTTCTAAATGGTGGTTCCATATTTTTAAAACTATAAATACCTTGGTGAATCGGTGTATTTTTTCCATTCTTTACATTTCAGGGTTTATTATTTGTCCTGGATTTTCCCTACTGGGTACTGAAACTCTGATAATTTATGAGCCCCAGGTTTATACAGGGGGATGGAAGAGTGAAAATCTCCCCCACAGAATTTCCCTTAACTGACTCAAAGGCTGCTTTCTCCAGTAACTCTTTCCTTACAACTGCTGAGGAAGATCCATCGTGCTCTTGATTTTCATTAAATGTGATCATGAGCAATGTGTAAGAGTGAAAAGATGATTCTGGATTTTATGGGGGAGAGAAACACAGCTGTTCCATTTTTACACAGCAAGTTTTTTCATAGTCCCATAACAATGAGAAGAAATGGAATATTTCAGCAGAAAAAACGATGAAGGTAACAATAAGGATGCCATATACTAGTTTCTAAAAATGAAAATAAAGTTTCATCTCACTCATTTTCATAAAAGATTTCAGTTTTGTCTTACCCATTTTCACTTCCAGCTCAGAAGTTGCTCAAGTTTTAATCCAAATATGTGTGAATATCCAGTCTATATCCTTCCTTCTTATCCTTTATATTCTAGTGTATTTAGATGATTATTATTTACAAAACAAATTTTTAGACAAAGATCATGGTTTCTCTGCCTAATTCTGTCATGAGAAGGCCTCTATAATTCTGTTGAACCTATGTGTGTACATTTACATACTACATGTGAATGCAAAACTATTCTTTTCATGCCTAGCTTGGTATTAGAACCAAGTAATAACACCCACAAATATGTTGTGAAGCTCAAAGCTTTCAGAAGTCTAAAGAAAAGTTTGGCATAGGAAAATCCAGTACTGATGGCATCTAAAAAAAAAAAAAAGGCATATCTGTAGTATTAATTGAGCTTTGCAATAAAATGGCGCTTAGGTGCTCACTTGCCCCCATCTCTCTGATTATCTGTCAGTCATACTCTGTTTCAGTAATTTTTGGAGTTGTTGATCAGTCTCTGTCAAATCTGAAAAGGGGTTAGAAATCTCCAAGATAATTATGATCCTACACATTTTCTGACAATATGAGTTTGGGTGACAGACAGAGATGCTAATTCATGTCGTTCTAAAACAAGAGCAGTCTGATAAAACTTCTATATATTATGTTTGACAGAGATCAGCATATTCACATTGCCCAGCATTTACAATGTAACTTCATAAGACACAGCATGTGCTGACTTTTGCGAAATGAAGGGGATCAGAAGATACTTAACAGTTTCTGTAGAGTGGGTTGGCTGAAGGAACGAAAGGAATAAATTAAAGGAAACTCAGTTCAAGTAAAAATTAAATGGAAAAAGACATCTGATCAAATTGACACAATCTTAATCAAGTTTCAGTAAATGCTCACAAACACCAGGCCATTTGGGATGTTAACACATTCACAATCCAGTTGAAACCTAAGTTATAACCCTGCTTTCTTTCTTGAGGTTATTACCAGATGTCTGAGTGCATCAGGTACAGATAGAACCACAATCACCCCTAAACTCAATTCCTCTACATGGACTTGACAGTCATCACTGCTCTCCCTATGACTTTGATCAAGTACACACATTTTGATGTTCAATACAGGGGTATTACTCCTGCATTTCGATTGCCTAACAAACACAGAAGTCAGCTACATGATATATATGGTTTCTACATGAAAACATCCTATCTGAAAATAGGAAAATCCCATATAAAATACTGATAAATTTGAGGGGAAAATTTGCAGGCTTGGTTCATTTTTATGTATTATTTCACTTTTTTGTGTAGGTGTGTAAATGAATACAGGTCTTCTACAGCATGGCATGTGTCAAATACACATTCACACAGAGGTGTCACAACAGCCTGGGCAGCCCTTCTCTGTAACTTCAGCAAGGAAGTAAACTGTAAGTTTAGAAATCTTCATTTCTAAATGCTGATGCACTGAATAAAGTAGTTTCTGCCCAAGACCAAGCGGATATCACAGCCCTGCACCTGCCAAGCAGCACAGTCTGCAGGCATGGTGGCTCTGGCACTTTGGCTCCTGGTGGCACGTCCAGGCAGCCCTTGGCAGTGCGGCACCTTGTGACATAAGGGCAGAAAGGCTCCCGGTTTAGGCTTCACACTTCAGGCATAGAGTTTGACTAATGACCATGAAACTGTTATTGCCATGGTTCACTATGTTATGTCAAAGGGGACAATGATGGTTTTTCCAACAAAATGCTCTTAATTTAATGAAAATAAACTGGTATCAGTTGCTGTACAGAAAGGTTCAAAGGAGATAATAATCTCTAAAATGCTGCAGGGTTGTTGTTTTAATTGCTAATTCGTGCATGTTTTAACAGTAATCACTGAACTCTGTGATGGTCCCAGAGGTTCCCAAGGTGCTGCTATGAGAAGTTTTGGCAGATTCTGCAGTCCGCAGATCAACAGTAGGAGGATTTACTCAAGAGCACATACTGGGTTTATTCCTTTACTCCACACACCAGAACTTCAAGCCTACATATTTTTGTCACAATACTTTGAAAATTTTAAATGTAAAATTAAATGGACACTAAAGACTTGAAATCTAATAAAGCTAAAAAATAGCCACTTTTTTCTCCTGAGATTGAGGTTTTACAGAACACTTCATTTCCTCTTCTGTTTCACCTTGCTGTAGGAAATGCCAGCATGAAGAAAACAAAGTATACTTCATTGTCCTGTGAAGAAATTAATGGAGAAAAAAAGGCAAAAAAGAAATTTTGACTACAATTATGTTTTGTGTGTAATTGCAGAAGGAAAAATTAAAACTCATTTCTGCAGAGACCTGTTTATATGTTTTACTTGCCCCAAGGAAGAAAGCAAGTACTTCTGATACTTCAGTGTTATTTGGTTCTTCACATGAACCTGCTTCTGGAAAAACCACTCCTGTCAGCCCCCTAGCTTATCCCACAAGAGAGCTGGCTCAGGTAAAAGCCTGAGGGAGCTTCTCCAGACCTCTGTCCTAGAAAAGCACTCTTCAGAGAAGCCAAGATCCAGTCCAACACGGCCTGAAACCCTCAGTCATGCCTGTGTTGTCATCAGGGGCAAGGTAATGGTCAGGAAAAAATGAACAAGTAAACAATGAGGGGCAAAAAAGGAAGATTGGGTGCAAAGTCTGTGGTTGTTGAAAGCAATTTCATATAAAGTAGAAAAACCATTCATAGCAGCGTCTGTTGAAATTCTCCTGACTTCAGACCCCACAGCTTTACTGAGTCCTGAAACAAAAAAAAAGAGCCAGGAAGGCTCTGAGAGGGATATGTTTCTCTGAACAAACTAATGGCAAACACGACATTCTCCATTTTAGAAATAAACTTCTGAAATTAAAAACCCTACTGCTATTGCTTCTATTCGACACAAAACTGAATTCATGATTTTAGAAAACAAAACCTAACCAGTTCATGTCTTAGTCTGATCCAGTGTTTGATTATGCATGTACTCTGCTGAGTATCTTTTTGTTCTACATTGCTTAGTTTTGTGGTAGCTTGCATAGATTTACATTTTTGGATTTCCTCTGAAAGGGCAAGTGCTAAAGACAGTACATGGCTATGAAATCAGTAGTCATATGCTTCAAAAGTATTTGTCATTCTTTTGATAAGGCTGTTATTCCAAGTACTTAAAAGTTGTCTTTGATGTAATTGAGGCTTTTGCTTCTCTCTATCTATAGGTCTTTTGATCACCGCCTAATTAATGAAGTAGTGACAACCAATTACATTTACATCTAGCACAAAGCATATTGTTAAAGTTTGTCATTACCACTTTCCTTTCTTGCATGGTAACACAATGTTGTAACCTTAACATTTTCTGCCTCACTGCTGCTGGGAGCATTAATCAGTGAAGTTATTTATTCCATTTTAACATTTTTATTAACTTGCAATTATATATGAAGAGATGAAATGTCTGCATAAGTCATGACTCTCAAGATGCTTCTTTCAAGACAAGTTTACAAAATACTTAAAATGCATCAGGATCTTATTGTTTTGCTCTGGACAAAGCCTCATTAAAGGTGTGAAAGGGACCTACACACCTCTCTGCAGGTCTACATCCATGTTTTATCACTGGTTTGAATTATCTAGTCTCTGAGTTAGAGCTCTGCAAGAGCACAAGCCTCAGAAACTGTGGGGAAGGCTGACTTCACTTTCTCATATTTATGTTGATCAGCACTGCTGGGTTTTCTGCCAAGGAGAAATTGAATTTGGTTCTGTATTTAAGGCAGAGGTTTCTGATACCCTCTATGGAACAAAAAAGTTTGTTTTCTTTCTCTGCATTTAAGTAGGATTCTGTTGGCCACCATAGATGAACTTCACCAGGCGGAACAAACTGACTTCTCACGAAGTCCCATAATAGTTACTTGACGCGAAGAAAAGCCCATGTTGCCAGTGGCTTGATTCATTTCCAATTTTAAAAATAGAGCATCTTTGAAAAATGAAAAACAATAAGGGACTAAAGAAAGAAAATTACTTATATTCTAATTGTTTCTCTGTAGTAGAATTAACTAGGAATTTTCTAACAAAACATTTTTTCATGGGATATAACGAAGTATCAAACCCAAGCGATTCACAGAAACGTTTTGCTTTTGACATATTTTTCCCAAAACAGAAACATGATTCTGACAATTGAGCAGCCATCGTCCTTAGTGGTCTGCTAAAGAGCCCTGGTTTCCTTGCATGTGGCTCAGGGACAGCCCCCTCTGTGGCTTGTCCAGTCACAAGTAACTCATAACCCCAACACGAGTTCGTCACAGAGCCAAAGGTTCATGACAGCCCAGCTGTGCTGGCAGTTCTCAGATGCACAGCACTTCTCAGGCTCCCTTTGGCATGGGGAGAAACTATCCTTATTCCAGGAAAAGGTCCCCAGCTGCCCCAATACCAGCAAGATTCCAGAAGCCACTCTCTTTTTAGATTCAGCAAGTGGAGTCCTTGGAGTATTTGGCAGTGTGCAGAACCCCTGGCATTACATGTCTCTCTGCTCCATGTTGCTTTGAAAAATGAGAAGAAAACAAATATTCCTGCAGGTAACTTTTTGTGTGTGATCTGTAGAAATGTTTGGAGTCTCTGTGTAAAGGGTATCTTGAGCCTGAACTAGCTCCATGAGGTCACCTGCTTCCCGTAACTCCTTCGAAGACAGTGCTATTGCAAACTGTCCTCTCACACCCTGAGCACCAACACTGTGCCCTGGAACAGTTGCAGAGTTGAGGGCTATACTGGGCCAGTTACCAATTACCAGCCAGCTCCTTCCTCAGAAAGTTGAGTGTCTGCTTTGTAAACAGTTCTGCCAGGAAACACACTTCCTTTTGATACCTTGGTCTGTATTATGCAGTAGCACTTCAGAAATGAAGACACAGATATTCTGCAGCCTAATTTACCATTAAAGGATAGACAAAATGATGACAAAATGTTTGGATTTACAAGAGATAAAAAGTTTATCTCTTTATTCCAGGTCAGAAGATTAAATTCAGCTACTGTCAGGAGGAGATTGCCCCATAATACCCACCTCTTTGTAACTGGTTACCTGCATCCATGATTTTGGCATTATAGTGGAATACAGGGCCAGGGCCTACTAGGCATTACATGGAAAATAAGACTTGCAGAACAGAACTGAAGAATGAGGAAGAAAATATTTTTGCCAAAACCAAGTCCTTCTTCAACTACCAGAGGCATAATCCCAAGGCCTGGGGTGCAGGGATACAAGAATGGGCTGCGGGCGGCCTTGGCCTTGATGGCTTACAGCTGTGTCCCTGGGAGGAGGGAAGACCAGCATTGAATGCAGGTGTGCTGATTTTGGTAACAAGAAGCATGTGAGTGGCCCAAGAGATAGGTATAAAAGGCTGTGCTGCAGGATCACAAGGGAGAC
>QWTY01003276.1:0-28239 GCA_008033365.1 Pseudorectes ferrugineus | reverse complement strand
GGTGGCCACTTCAGGCATCAATTTAAACAGGGGCATGCAATTCTCTGCCCCACGGTAAAAGGGCAGAGAAGGGTGTTAGGAGCTGAAATCACTGAAAAAGAAACATTTCACCCACTTAGAAAAATATTCAGAGAACTCTTTTTCCACTGTTTGCCACCTCACATTTAATAGTATTGAGCTGCAGGAGTTGGGAGGTTCTCAAAACTTGCAAGATGTTGTGTTGTGAGGCCTGACCTCTTCTGTCTGGCTGGGAGAGTTTGGCACATCTGCAGGATCAGGCTAAATAAATACAGGCAGTAAAGATTGTTGCTTGGCCAGAGCTCAACTAGCACACTCTAATCTTGAGACAAACACCCCTCCTTTCTCCTCTGTGCAGGAAATACACTGGATATTCTCTACAGCTTTGCAAACTGCTCAGGGTTTCACCTGATCTTTGGACTCAACGCCTTGCTGCGGAAAGGTGGCTTGCAGTGGGACAGCTCAAATGCCCAGGCACTGCTGGACTACTGTGCTTCTCAGAGGTACAACATCTCCTGGGAGCTTGGGAATGGTAAGTGCTTGTTGGCCAGGCCAGCCGTCACCTGGAAAAGTACCACCACAGGGTATGGGCTGGTAACTTTGGATGTTTTGGATGATGGCACATAAAGGCAAGGTGATGTTTTATTAAGAGACATTAAGGTCTTAATTTGCAAAGAGGGATTTCACAAGAAGACGCAATGAATGAGCAAATTGAGATGATTTTGCTGCACCTGCTGGGGCTTTGAGATGAGGTGAACGATGCCCCACAAGGTGCAGAATGTCACCTATGGGGACTGGCTGGGACAGAGTGCTGGAGAGCAGCATGCTGTATCCCCTGGGCTTTTGGTTTCATGCTCATCTTCAAATATCTCACCCACACCATGCCAGATCAGGTGAAGCCTTAGGGGACTGGTGCTTCCCATGTGGATGGAGCTGCCCTATTTTGTGCCCCAGAAATAGAATGGGGTGTTGATGTGCACGTGTCTTCCCCAGAGCCCAACAGCTTCAGGAAGAAATCTGGCATCCACATCGATGGCTTCCAGCTGGGGCAAGATTTTATTCATTTACGCCAACTCCTGAATAACTATGCCCTCTACCAGCACGCCAAGCTCTACGGCCCTGATGTTGGGCAGCCCCGAAAGCACACGCAGAGACTGCTGAGAAGGTAGGGGTGTGAGGTGCCAGCAGCACTCCCTGGGGTGGGGCAGGTGTGGAGAATTGTGGTTTGTCTGCCCCGAGATGCAGGAGGCATGAAGAGGCTTCAAGGCAGGGGTTGAACAATTTTTTTCCCCTTGACTGAGGACAGCAAAAATCTTACCTGCATGCATGAGTTCAAGGCTTGAATACTCAGCCAGGTGAAACTCAGCTGCTGGCAGTACATCAGTGGTCCACACATTTTTCCATTGAGCACTGGCTCTAGGGTTGTGCTAACAAGGGATTTTAACCTGAGAAACACCCATGTGTTACACAAACATCAATTCATCCTCCCAGCAACCTGCTGAGGCAGCCAGGCTGCCCAAAGCCTGCTTAAAAGCCATGGCAAGCCTGGTCCTCAAGCATTCACCATCAGTACTGCCAGCTGGGGGGAGAGGGGAGGCTGTGCATGGCGTTGCACTGGTGGGAGGGTCATGACCCATCACTGGTACTGCTAACCCCCTGCTCTCCACCATTCCCTCTGGTTGCAGCTTCCTGAAATCAGGAGGGAAGGTGATTGACTCTGTCACATGGCACCAGTAAGTACCACTTGGACACCACTGTCACTCTGATTACTACCTCGTTTTCTTTACAAAATGTGAATTTGAACAGAATTGTCAATCTCAATAGAAAAGAGGGGGGTGAAATGCCCCTTTCGACAGTTTCTCAGGGGCCTCTCCACAAATTTCTCTGTTCAGAATAAGAGATGAATTGAGGGAGCATGTTACAGAAATGCTGAAGCCTCCAAAGGGTCTACTTGGTGCAGCGACCCAAAAGCTGCGGTGGGGGGTTGTCACGTAAGCACAGCAGCAGGGAATGCAACGTGTGCAAGAGGATCATTTTGTTTGCTCTATTTATGTCTAGTTGATATAAAGGAAAAGCCCTGCAGGTCTGGCTGACCCTTGCCCATGGAGAAGTGCCGGCAGCTCCTCCTGCTCCCTTGAGTTTGTTCTCTGAGTCATTTCGGGCTCTGTGTGGGTAACTCACCCTCAGATCCCACATGCAGTGCAAGCAGCACCAGCACACGGCCCTTTGCTCCTGTGCAGCAACTTTGATTTGTAGGTTTAAAGTGCTCATGGGGCCAGTGTGGTAAGTTGGCCCCAGGGCCATGAACTCCACATGTTTGAAAGTCATTTCCATGTGAAGGCAGTTTTCTTTCCAGAGTCAAAAGCAGGATGTTGACACGCAGCAGTCAGATAACAGTGGGAAAAGAGGCACATACTTATTTTTTATATATATGTATACATACATGAATTATCTATGTATTTTGAGCTGCTAGAGAGGCATGAAACATGTCCTTTCCCCTTCCTGGGCTGTTTTTTACTAATTTAGGATTATCAGGTTTTAGCTTCCTCTTGTGGCTGGAAGGCTTCAGCTACTTCTGGTAGAACTGACTGATAGAATGAAATGCAAAAACCACAGGGATCCAAATTTGTTTGGACAAACCAGACTTAAAAGCTCTTCTGCTCATGGTGGAGGGCAACCTTCATGCCATAGGGATGCCCACATTCCGGCTCCCTCCAAGTGGCCAACATATTCCAGCAGAGGGACAGATGCTAGTATCTGATATTTTTAACATATAACTTGATACGTTAAAGCAAGTAATCACACAGGACTGACAGACTCCTCAACAAGAGAAGATATACAGAAGCTGGCTCTTGGTGATATTTTCCTTATTCTAAATGAGTAGATGCAAACAAACCTATTACTTCTGCTGGTGGAAATTTCTGTGATATCCTGCCTCCATCTAGGAAATTGTATCTGACAGTCCCTTAAATACAAGTGACAGACCTACACATTTGGAAAACAAAAAATTAAAAAGCACTGGACAGAAAAATCATGCTGTGGATAAATGTACCAATCAACTGAATACTTTCAGTGGTGTTTTGTACCACTGACGTTATTTTCCCCTAATTTTGGCTATGTTTTTTTCTCCCATTTTCAGTTACTATGTGAATGGACGGAGTGCAACAAGGGGGGATTTCTTGAGCTCTGAAGTACTGGATACATTTGCTGCAGCCATATATGAAGTCCTGGAGGTGCCTTGTTCTGCTCAATCATTCCCATGTTCAGTTTCCAGGGGGTTAGCAGAGAATCCAGGATAAAGCACCATTTCTTACTAGCAATAAATAGGGATACTCAAAGCTTGAGTGCTGCTGCCACTGTAAATTAAAAAAAAAAAATTAATTAACAATACTAACAATAAATGAGCTCCAACAGTTTGCCATGCAGCAAACATGGTGCCAGGTGCATCACACACTTACAACATTCTCATTTATTGATGTAGTAATTACTCAGGGATGTAATTTATGATCATCCCATCTCCCCTGCTGCATTTTTTTTTTTTTGTATTTTGAGATTCTGAGAACAGTATAACTTAGAATATAGCACAACTCAGCACAAGAAGAATTATGGGACCCAGATTTTAGTGATGTTTGCCTTGTTTTACATGGGTAGCAAGATTTTTTTGGGGGGGGGGGATGTAAATCTACTTCTAGTCCTTTAGATCCAAATTTCTGTGACATCCCATTTCAGGGTGTTATCCCTTAAATGCAAACATCCTAAGTAAGCCTTTGGCTAAAGCACAAAATTTTGTTTTTTTCAGTAGCCAAAAAACTTAACTGTTGTCTCTTTCTCTTCTTCCCTAATGCCACACTGGCCAGATTGTTGGTGGGACCGTGCCAGACAAGAAGGTCTGGCTGGGAGAGACAAGCTCTGCCTATGGAGGAGGAGCTCCCAGACTGTCTAACACTTATGTTGCTGGCTTTATGTGAGTACCATGTCCCAAGTGTGGGGCAATTACATATTTTGCCAGCTGAAGGGGGCTGCCCCACAGGAGGAATGTGGCTTCCTGGGGAGTGTGGGCAGTTTTTTTTCCCTCCTATAAGACATGACCTTTTTATCAGGGCCTGGTGGGCCAGCAGGTCAAAGGCTGGTAATGACAGGCAACCTCGTTGTTGGTGTGATGATTTCTCTCAGCCTTCAGACCCTTGGCCAGTTCAGGAGAATCTGCTGCCGCTCCTGGTTTCCACCACCTGCAAACAGGGGAATGGAGCAACTGCTCCCACCAACTGGGACTTCAAGAGGTGGTCTGAAATTATTTTTAATGTAATCAATGCAAGACTTGAATTGAAATTAGTTGTGTGATTTTAAGGAAGTCAGCATCATGCACTAATTTCTGCTTTCATGCTTCCCAAGCTGGTTAGAGAGGGGCAAAAGGGTACAGTCGAGGTCAGCAATTTCATCTGCATATTTGCCTCATCTTTTGGCAGGTGGTTGGACAAACTCGGGCTTTCAGCCAGGCAGGGGATTGATGTGGTGATGAGACAGGTTTTCTTCGGGGCAGGGACCTATCACCTGGTGGATGCCAACTTTGAGCCTTTGCCGGTATGTAAATGACACCCCCCGAATGCACCTCTGCACAGGCAATGCTGGGTGTGGAGGGACAAGTCAGCTATTTTAACAACACCTTTTTTTCCTTGGATGGTCACAGGTATCCTTGTACCTAAAGTTATCTCATGTTCCACTACGGGTTAATGTATTATTACATATATATGTATGCACACAGGATACTTATTGCAACTGCAGGGGTGCAGCCAGTCTTCAGCATGGCAGAGACTGGTTTGTGGGACATGATGCTCTGGTTTGTATGCAGGTGCTCCTGGAGCTCACAAGGCTTTTCTCGATGGCCTGTTTTGGTTTGGCTACTCCTCAGCTGAGTGATGAGTAGTTTATAAACAGAAGTGAAGAGACGTATTAAAATAAATTATATTCCACATGAAAACCAGGCCAACATGAAGTCAAGACTCGAGCACTATAGGTCATGAGCATATTCATCCTACAGCGGTGTCTGAAGGATAATTAAATTGAAACATACATTTACTATAGTTTGATTTATTAGGAAATAACATTTTGCTGTGATGAAACTTTATTATATGAACTATACATTGTTCTTGCACATATAGCACATTTCTTTGTACTACTAGCAGTTAGTTTGGGGTGAGAGGACAGCATCTTTCTTTTCAGCTTTCCTCTCATTTTTCTGCTTCCAAATTGTGATTTTCATGGGTGGTCATAGAGCCAGCCTGAAAGAAAACCCATCATATGGGGATTTTCCATCCTGCTTGCTCAGCTGGTTTCTATGCCAGAGGCTGAATCATCAGGCTTGTTGCTTTGGGCTTTTTATTCCCTCATTTAAAATAGATTTAATTTGGACTGAAACTATGTGCCTTGTTCCTTACCCACAGGCAGTACAGACATTAATCAAGCCAATAATGCCTCAGAGGCAGGGAAATCCAAACCCAGGTCCATCAGCTGTAGTTAGCACAGAAATGAGGAAACACAGCAGTGTCAGAAGGCTGCACCTCCTTGCATAGAGATCGAGCATGAAGGCTGATAGGAAAAGTAATTTTCCGGGCTTGTGGTGAGTCAGAAGAGAAACACAATGGTTTTCCTCCTAGGAAAACCTCAAAGACAAACAGATGAGCTGGGAGAAGCTCTCTGAAAGCCTGGAAAGACCTGGAAAAAATGAGTCTGCACTGGGCATCGCCCTGCTCTGAGGCATCATCCTGGGGTGTCAGAGGATGCACTTGTGACTCGGGTTCAGAAATCAATCCTGAGACCTGTTCAAAAGTACAATGTTAATGAAGGGGGTTAAAGTTTTGGGAGCTTCTTCCTGGTGTTGCACCTGTGCCTTAGGCACAAGCTTACCTGCAGGAAGGGCAGCTGACACCTCTGCATTTAGCCCTGAGGTTCTCTGTACCCTGTAGAAGGGCGTTTCCAAAATGCAAACAATCTCTCCCTGACAGAGCTCTGAGAGCTGCAAGTGAGGGGGAAAATGACTCTAAGGTACCTTGTAAACACAGCTGCTCACAGGCAGGGCTTCCCTTTTAGCTATGGTGTTTGTGTGAATTGAGGTAGATGTGGTGAAAAGCTTGGTAAAGCAAAAAGCTATAGGGGAAAACCCCTTGAAATGAACTTCAAAATGAAGGTTAGATTCACAGCTCCACTGTGTGGAGCACCTGGCATGTACACAAACGTTTCCACATTTCCACGTGTTTTTGTGCTTCCCAGGACTACTGGCTCTCCCTGCTCTACAAGAAGCTGGTGGGTACCAAGGTGCTGCAGGTCGGCCTGGCAGGAGCCGACAAGAGGAAGCTCCGTGTCTACCTCCACTGCACGAACAGCCTCAAGTAAGCCTCCAGAAAGGGCAAAATATCCCAGAAACTGAGCCAGCTGCCACCCCCAGGCCAACAAATGCCATTTGGGACGGTGCAAGGTCGCACATTTTTTTGTGAAACCTCTTTCTCTCCTGATCCCCACCACCACTTTCTCTTGCCTTGCAGCCCAAAGTACAGAGAAGGGGATGTGACGCTGTTTGCCTTAAACCTCTACAACGTTACCAAACATTTGGAGCTACCAAATTACCTATCAAACAAGCACGTGGATCAGTACCTCTTACTGCCCCATGGCAAAGAGAATATTCTTTCCAGGTAAGTTGCAATTCCTGTGGTCCCTGTGGAAAAGATTGTGAATAGGCTTAGAAGGTCTTTAAAACCTCACCTTATTCAATTTGCCAGGGGAAATAAGAGGTTACCATTCAGTCATATGGGTTTTATTCAGTAAGATCTGACTTCTGTTAAATCAGGTCTCCTAAACTTGGGCTGCTGAAAGCTTGCTAAGTTATAAGAACATTTACTTGATGTTAATTTGGAAGTTTTTTCCTAGCAGGCTTCAGTGCTCTGGACCAGCTGCTAAAGTCCTTTTTTTTTTTTTTTTTTGCACAAGCACAGGTATATTGCTTTCCCAAGTGCTGGCTCCTGATTTACAGCAACGTGTTCAGGCTTTGTATGTTGATGAGGTTTTTTTGTTGTCATTGTCAATGTATCCACAGGGAATGGATCTGCTCTGTGAGCATAGAAGAATGTGAATATTTTTAGGAGAAAAAGCAATTAAAATTTGTACTTTTCAAAGCCTGTTTAGCTGTTGACCTCACTGGAAGAGAAAGAAATGTACTTTTTGATGTGCTAGTGCTACCACTCTGAAGGAGTTCTTGCAGACGGAGTGCTGCAGATGTCTGTGTGTGTGCATGTACACACGCTCTCAAGGGAAGTTTAGTTTGGCTTTGGGCTGAGTTAATGTTTACACTCAGGCCCAGAGCAGTTTGTGCTCGATGGCAAACAGAGCACAGCTGCCCAAACAGTCTCTCTGTCCCTCTCCAGGTCTATTGAGCTGAATGGCCGTGTGCTACGGATGCTGGATAATGAAACACTGCCAGAGCTTATGGAAAAGCCCCTTGGTCCTGGCAGCCTGCTCGGCCTTCCAGCCTTCTCCTACAGCTTTTATGTTATCAAAAATGCCAAAGCTATTGCTTGCATTTAAGTGGTCAATACACACACTCAGGATAAATGTAAAGCACTTAGCTAGTAGGGAATTCTAATCCTAGAAATTCATGTTTCTACCACGGGATTTAATTCTGGTAAGGGATGCAAATGTTGCAGCACTAGTACGAACTGTGAGCTGGGGAAGACATAAGGTCCCACTGGGTAATTGGTATGTGAAAGATCTCAGGAGAATTATCCAGGTAGAACAAGACCAGGCAGGGGCTGGTTTTGCTCTTGATCCAGGCTGTCACTGTGCTTGAGCATGGAACCCATCTCCACACCACGTACAGAGACACACCAGCTTCTCACGCTGCTTGGGGGTCTGCCAGCCCAGGCACTGCAACCTCCCCTCTCCCTCTGGTTTCTGCAAGCACAGCTCCTAAATCAGTTTCTTCAAAAGTTTGCCTTCAGAAAGGATGAGCAGGGTTTTTATTTGAGCTGTACAGCTGTGACTTTGCACCATGTGGGGAAGCCTGAGATGGGGTTGTGGTTGCTGAGGGTATCTTGGGGTGGAAAGTGTGGACATGCAAAGCAAACCAAGGCCAGGGTGCTTGCACGGGGAAAGGTCTTGCAGAGAAACCAGATCCTCTATCAGATTTGGGGCAGCGCTACACATTTTTCTCCAGCTAGGAGAGTTCAGTCACAAGATGGAGCTGTGGCCATGTGCTTTCCAAAGGCGAGTTGTTGGCACGGGAAATTCAGGCTGTTCCTGTAGGGTGGTCTGCCTCTGCCATCACACACTTCATCCCTGCAAGGAAAGGAGAGGAGCCTGCCAGCACCCTGGCAATAACCCTCTGTGCTCAGTGGGCTGCACAGTGAGAGTTCGTGACTCCTCAACCTGCACCACCCTGCAGGCAGCTCAGCTGGAAAGGACTTCCCTGAACCTATGCACAGGTGAAGCTCTCTCTGCTTTATGCTCCCTAATGCACTCGGATCTCTTCTGTCCTCGAGGAAATGGCATAGGAAAGAGGCTGAGCAAACCACTCACTCCTCAACCACCAGAGGGACATCAGTGGCCTTAGAGCATCCTGGGGACAGAACTGCCCAGCCAGGCTGACATCCTTCCTACTGGGAAAACTGCAATTTTGGACAGAAATCTGTGTTGGTGGTGGATTTTCTCCCCAGCTGTGCCTTCCCTATGCACACCCTGTTGCAGTTGGCTGGGCCAGCACTAGCTCCCTGTAGCACAAAGGCTGCTGCTCCCCAGGGCAACAAAAGGCCTCGGACAGTAGCTGTGGCCTCCTGCACATATTTATTTGCATCTACTTTTCTTGAAGGTATGTAACTCACACCACTGTCAATGCCTTATGATATTTTGAGCACAGCAGGGAAGAACAACTCCACACTACTGTACTTCCCTTTTTAAGGTTTAAAAAGATGCTACCAGCTACATGAGACTTAACACAGGGCAGGGAACCTTTTTTAATGAGAGGACTTTCAAAACTGATGTACTTTTGTAGCTGTGATGAAAACCTGCACACTAAAAAGGTTATACTTGAGTTCAGTGTGTCAAAGGAGTGTGCATCCACAGAGCAGATGCATTCTGTGAAGGGTTATGTATCGGGGATAACATAGATCAGAAATGAGGACGGCTGAGTTTGTTTACATTGTCCAAGTTCCATAAAAGAAGTAAAAAGAGTGTAAGATGGAGTGGAAAGTCTTACGTACCATCAGCATAAAGTTAATAATATATTATTATTATTATAAAAATGTAAGCTGCAACTAAAACATCAAAGTTATTATTTGTCTGGTAGCTTCTTTTTAGAACTCTTCTAAAAATTTTGTTTATTCCAATGCTTGTGAGTTTTGTATATGAAGATTTTAATTAAAGTGATTTATACCAGCTTTTGGCAATCTTCATTTTTTTTAAGATTCCTTTTTGACATACTGATACCAGGACGCTCCCTACTTTTCTTTTGGTCATAACCACCTGTGCTTTTTTTGGTTATCAACAGGAGTACCCAAGTACACAAAAATGAAAGAAATCCTACGCAGGTTGGTGTGTTTCAGTTGTGTTTGCCCACCAGTTCAGAAGCCCTTTACCCAGTCTGACTCAGACCCGATACATGTGCTGGTGATTGGCACACAGGAACTACCAGGAGGGGCCCGGGGATGTTTGTGCATGCAAATGACAGCTGCTGCCAACCATATCTCGTTCTCTGAGCCCAGTTCTTCACGGTGGGGTGGGGAGGTTTGATTTACGGCTCAGTAACCACCTTTGTCTTTAGTGTTGCACATCAAGCTACTAGCTACTTTTAGCTCTACACAAACGGAGCAAGAGGGACGTAAGTGCAGGGAACGGGAAAGATGCTGGATCCCAGCACTCCAAGACAGCTATGGTCTGAAAGAGAGATGAACATCACCCTCACAGGACCAATGCCTGCCCCACCCTTATGTCTGGGGCTTTTATTCCTCTGTAAATGTTGTAAATCTTGGGGGACTGAATATGTGTGTGTACACATATCTGAGAACAGGAAGAACCATATCTCACACTCATTCCAATTCACTTTTGCCCTTTTGACTCTGGAGGTCAAATTACTCACTTGGATTTGCTGTAAATCAGTCCCTGGAAAGTGGAGTAAGTTGCATCAGACCTTGGAACAGGGGATCATTTGGTGTATGTGGAAATAAGGAAACTGATAGTCTTCTTAGAGCCAGGGGCATTTTGACCATCAACTCAGATTTGAGCCAAATAAGACAGCTGAGTTTTATTAGTCTGAAATGAGCTATTCCCTAGATTATCTTTCAGTGAAGGGCGAGGCCACTTTATTATGAATATAAATACAGTGGCAGTAACTATAAAAGATTACTTTGTAAAAGTTTACTTTTCTGCTTTGCTTCCATGAGCTCCTTAAAAATTTTCTGCAGACAGTCCAGGGTTTCCTTGCCACATCACACATAAAAAAAACCCCAAAGCAGGGTCTGTAGAGGAGCATCCACCAGGTGACAATCAGAGCATCTGTGTTCCTATGGACATGGTAGGCAGAGAGGCTGTGAGGATTCATTGCCAGGACTCACTATTCAAACACACCTCAGGCACTTGTCTGTATCTGAATAAAGGCCATGATGACCTTATCAGTGTGATATAGAGCCTAGATTATTAGTTACTCTTAGTTACTCAGAGTTGAGCCACTATTTCCTTTATGGTCCTGTGCAAATCATTTTACTGCTGTGGAGTACTACTCATTAAAACAATAAACGGCAAAACATTAAAGTCACTTCTCCATTGCATTCATGTTTCACTTCCTCCTGCTAGTCAGCATCTCGAAAATTAAAGTTCAAAATGGTTTCCATTGTTTTCTACCCGTGTGTGAGTCGTTTAAGCTGAAGGAAGTGTGTGATGCAAAAAAATTTATACTCTGCGGGGACAATGAACTCCCCAAGGAATCCTTCAGCAGCAGATCTGGGGACATTTTGACACTGAAACCATGTCATGCAAAGCAAAGGTTTTATGGCTCTGTCCTCTGCTCTCTGGTTTGTACAATAACTCATAAGTTGGTGTTATGACCAGCCCCCGAACGTGAGGTAACTGAGGTTCTTGTTAATGAGTCCCTCAGGGTGGATTAGAGTGAAATGACACTTGAATGACCGGTGTTTATATACAGCAGGCTTAGTTTAGAACGATGGAAAGGAGGTATGCAGCCGTTTTGGCTATTATCTATAGAAATACAACAATAGAAAAGTATAAAGATACCATTTAAGAAAATATATAAGGAAAAGAAAGAGAAAGGACAAGATAGTGGAGAGGAAAAATATTAAAGGAATGAGAAGAATGTGTCTTTACAAACAAACTGCGAGTCTGCCTGTAGGAGAACCCAGATACTGATAGGTGAAAGAAGCAATGGGAGGAACCATAAATTTCAGAGGAGTGTTACTAATTGACACAGACGGTTGCTCCTCCAAGGCCGTGTTAAATTCCTGGACTCAGAGAAAAAGAAGAGAGATACAAAGAAAAGAGGGGTGCACATTAGAAGGGGGTCTGTATTAGGCGATTCAGGAAGTCTGCACCTCTCAAGTACCTCAGACAATGGGGAAAGGAAGAGGGTGATGTGGCTGGGAAAATAGGATTAAAAGGAGGCTGCGTCCTCGAACAACTTGAGAGACCCCAGGAGAATGCCCCATGGCCTCTCCCTTTATTCAAATAAAGTTACAGGACTTCTCTGTCTCCTTTTTGAACATAAACCTCTGGCACTGTGTATTCTTCTGCACAGGTATCACCACCTGTGGACCCAGCAATGAGACTTGACTGATGCAATTTTGATGTGTGATGGTCGCACTCTTGATCCATCGGGGTGGGGGAAGCCCCTGAAACATGAAGTTCGTTGGGCTAATACACAATCTGGTTCAAGTGGGAATACCCAGGTACCTCTCCTGTTGCTAAGTGAAGGTGGGTTTGTTGTGGCCACCTGGGCTGTTCTTATGCAGGTCTGAGGTTTCCCACCACACATCCCAAGCCCTCTCCTCCTCCCCTCCGGCTCAGGGGGTGCAAGCCCGGCCTTAGTAAAGGGCCCGATGCTTTTGCAGCTCGCTGATTGTTGGAGTTATCAACCCTCAGCATTTCAGTCCCTCACACAGACGGTGGAAGAACTGAGCGAGGAGAAGAAACACAAATGCCGCATGGGAAATCTGACTTTTTTTTTTTATTAACTACAGTGAGGAAAGGTCTGGGAGATGACATATGTGAAGAACGATCACGTTATGTTTCGGGGACGAGGATTTCACTGATAACACCCCAACCCCACACCCCAACCCGCCTCAGCCCCAGCGCGGGGCGCCTGAGGTCACCGCGCATGCGCAGGGCCGCGTGACCCCGTCCCACCGGCAGCGGGGCGGCGCCAAGATGGCGGCGGCGCTGCTGGCGCGGCTGTGCCGGGGCACCCCCGGGCTCCGGGGCACCCCCGGGCTCCGCGCCGCCCGCCCGCCCCTCGCCGCCGCCCCGCCGCTGCTGCTCCGCTGCCCCGCCGCCCCCTCGGCGCCGCGCGGCTTCTCAGCGGCCGAACTGGTGCGCGCCGCGCCGGCCCCGCTGCAGCCCTACCTGCGGCTCATGCGGCTGCACCAGCCCGCCGGTGAGCGCGGCGGGGAGGGTCGGGGCCCCGTGCCCCCGTGGCCTCCCGTTCCCCGCTGAGCCCGCCCGCGGGTTTTGTCTCCCCGCAGGGACGTGGCTGCTGTACCTGCCGTGTACCTGGAGCATCGGGCTGGCGGCCGCGCCTGGCTGCCTCCCGGACTGGCGCATGCTGTCCCTGTTCGGCGTGGGAGCCGTGCTCATGCGAGGGGCCGGCTGCACCATCAATGACATGTGGGACCGCGACTATGACAGACAGGTAGAGAACGATGGGGCAAGGCTCTTGACACGAGTGTGTAGTGACAGGACAAGGGGGAATGGCTTCAAACTGTAAGAGTAGATTTAGATTAGATATTAGGAAGAAGTTCTTCCTTTGAGGATGGTGAGGCACTGGAGCAGGTTGCCCAGAGAAGGTTTAGGTGTCCCATCCCTGGAAGTGTTCAAGGCCAAGTTGGATGGGGCTTTGAGTAACCTGGTCTAGTGAAAAGTGTCCCTGCCCACGGCACGAGGATTGGAACGAGGCGATCTTCAAGGTCCTCTTCCAATCCAAACCGTTCTGTGATTCAGTGAACCAAGCACATGCCCACTCACCTGCATCATCACGGAATAAACAGAATTTTTAGACTTGGAAGGGACCTCGGGAGATGGTTCAAACCCCATGCCAAGGCCAACTCACCCAGAGCAGGTTACACAGGAATGCATCCAAGTGGGTTTGGAATGTCTCCAGGGAGGGAGACTCCACTTAACAGATGCTGTTTTTTCTTAGCCAAGCACCAAGGATCTTGAAGGCATTGAAGTACATGAACATCACCAGTGATTCCTTGCTGAGTGCAGGCCCCAGGTTCAGGAATTCATCCATGGTTCTATCTGAGATGCACACAATTAATTTGTCTAAGTTTCCTCCAAAAATAGTAGAAATTATTTTATTTTGTATAACATTTCTCTGTCCAGGACTGTAATAAATCTTCTGGAATACTCACCTCTCTGCGAGATAAAATACATGCTGTTGTCAGCTGTAGGTAGTACTTGAAAAAGTTTATTTCTCAAGCTTGTTTTGCATGACAGAACAAAACAAGTAACACTGTTTTGCTACACTTGCTAGTTACAATCTACCCAAGAACCACATTTTTATTTCCTTAATTTTAGGAGCAGTGTTTCCTTGTATTTTGCATTGTTAATTTTGGCTGTTCAGAGTATCATGCCAAACCCTGAGCTAATCCTCTTCTATTATGTTGTATTTTTCATTTATCATCTCCCATTTGCTCAGAAGAGGGAAGAAAAAGGCAGTGCCCAGTGTCAGATTTTGAAACGTGCACAGGTGCAGGCTTGGAGGGGAATGTCCTGGTGATGCGTCACTGTTTGCTTATCCTGTTTTCTGTTCCTGTATTGTTCCTCTGGTTTTGGGGTTTGGGTTTCGGCCCTGCAAGACACAGAATAATGAGCCAATCCAATATGTGAAGTTCTTACTACAGCACTTGTATTTGTGCTGTTGGGAAGGCAGGGAATCAGAATGGGGTTTGTGGCAGCTTTGGATGGTTTAGTGTTTGGAAGGTGTTAACGACTACATATGCTGAACAGATTTGATGGAGGGGGTGTGATAAGTAAGAGGGAATTTCAATATAATGATTTAATTTATGCATTATGTGATGTGGTTAGATGGAAAGTTTTAAAAATTGCCTTCACAGCTTTTTCTGGGGTACCTTAAAAGGCTGCCTTCAGCACAAGTGCCGTAGAGGCCAGGCCAAGAGCAGGATGTTGGCTGGTGTAGGTGATGGTGGTTTGGGATTTAGATTTCATGTTACTAATTATTTGGGAGATGTTTTCTTTAAGTGAAACATCCCACGTTTGGTTGCATTGTGCAGTGGAATTGGTCACAGATATGTTAAGTGCATGTTTAAACTGCAAAAGAAGTATTTGGTGTTTAACGTAACCTGATGGCAGCAGGGAGAACAAGCTAAAAGAGTTCATTTAAATTCACATTATTAAAGCATAGGCAAGTCACTTTATATGTACATAATATTCTGTAAAAAGTTGGCTTTTGAACCTGTTTGAATAGACTTGACACCATTTTCACTGACATGCACAATATCACAGAATCTTTGGGGCTGAAAGGCACCTCTGGAGATCATCCAGTCCAAAACCCTTGCCAAGTCACCTGGAGCAGGTGACACAGGAACACATCCAGGTGGGGTTTGGAATGTCTCCGGAGAGGGAGACTCCATGACCTCCCTGGGCAGCCTGTTCCAGGGCTCTGCCACCCTCAGTGTAAAGAAGTTCTTCCTCATGTTGCGGTGAATTTCAGTCATTTGTGGTTTTTTTGGCATTGGTCACCTTTGGCAAGTAACTCACCATTCATTTATTTTAACTTTTTTCTGATATTTGTTTCTTTCTTCAGTTTACCTTGTATGATTTCTTGTTCCAGACAGAGTTTCTAAACTCCACTGCTTCCCAGCTAGGATTAAATTAATTGTCTTTTCACAGCTATTAACTCCATATCAATGGGACTGGATTCTGAAAACGCCATTAGAAACAAAAGTCAACAACAAAATTAGGGCCCTTTCATTTCTCCTCAGAAAACAGGAAACAAACATTGTAAATTGCCCATCAGTTACAGATATACCTGGTGGTAATACTATTTCTATTTTTAGGTTGCAAGGACAGCAAGCAGACCCCTGGCAGCTGGAGCTATCTCCACTTTTCAGTCCTTGGTTTTTCTCGGGGGACAGCTCAGTCTGGCACTCTGTGTACTTCTGTGTCTGAATTACTACAGGTGATGTATGAGTTATCTTTTGGTTTTTAAAGGCTGGTTCTGGGTCATGGGTTAAGCACAGAGATTTTGAGCAGAAAAGGTGGTGGGGTCAGAGGGAGGAGGTTATTAGTCACAAAATTGTAGTTGAAAGGAAAAGAATTAGTTCAGTACCATGTACAGATCCTGTAATGCTGCACTACATCTATTGATCTTTAGCCTGGCAAACAATAATCCTTTTGGTACTTTTTACAGTATCATTCTGGGAGCAGCCTCTTTATCCCTTGTGGTCACCTACCCTCTGATGAAGAGAATAACATACTGGCCACAGCTAGTTTTGGGTGAGATGGAAATATTTTTACTTCTATTTTTTTTTTCTGCTATAGTTTTTGGGGTGTTTTACAAATTAGTATTTGAGCTTTAGCAATCTGATTTTTTGTAACTTTATATCAAAATAGAAATACCTTCTAGACAAAGCTCTGTTGTGCCACAAGCTTCTTAATTTATAACAGCATCAGAGTTGATGTGTGGCTTTGGGGTTTTTTTTTGTTAGAAATCAGTTCCTTGTTTTGATGGAGTGATAGGAGGAAGAAAAGTAGGGAGGAAAAAAATATTTGTCATTTGAGAATGAACTATGGTTTTGGGGTTATTTCAAACCTTTCTTAAATACAGATTTGTCTGTACAGCATTTCAGTCTTCAGCTTCTAAAATAACTTCTGAGCAGATACTGGTGGTGCTTGTATTTTAGTCTGAGCTACTAAAACATACCTGTGTATATTGGCTTTCACATTCCAGCTGTCTTCAGGGTTTTTTTTACCAAAATTGTCATTTTCAGCCTAGAAGTACCATAGTTGGCTGCTGTGTACTGTTTTGCAGCCAGTTATGCTGACATCTTTTGTTACACTGACATCTAAGCATTTTACCTTCAGGCCTGTTGTTTGAATATTCTGGAATAGTTCTGTGCAAATGTTGCCCTACACTAATAAAGTCAAATTTAAATTAGGGAAAAATGTTTGGTATATGTATTTTTCCTTGCATGTCCAGGGTATTTAATGTCAAATTATTTATATTTATTACCTGCCTGAAAATAAGTGGTAGAAAAATAGATATGTCAGTATTGTACAAAAAGCTGCTGATATGGTAACAGTCTCAAACAAATAATATTTAATTGCTGCTGGCATTCTTCTAATTTTTTTTTTTAATTTCTCCTTATGTTTTTAGGACTTACATTTAATTGGGGAGCCCTTCTTGGCTGGTCTGCCATCAGAGGGTCGTGTGAGTGGTCTGTGTGCTTGCCCTTGTATTTTGCTGGAGTCATGTGGACACTGGTGTACGACACCATTTATGCACATCAGGTAGGGTAACAGTGAGACATTCCAGATGCCTGTGTTTAAACACACAAGTTTGTGTGTTTCATTTACAAATTTGTTGTCAAACAGTAGAACTAACCTCTTGCAGTTCTTCACCTTCAGCTGAGCTGAAACAGCACCAAAGAAGTCTCAGCCCTTCGATGTTTTATTGCTGTTTGCCAGGGTTTTACAAATCAGGTGGAAAGATGGAAGTAAAATGCCCTTTGTGCTCTTACACTTTCGTATTATGTAAATAACTTAGATGTTGGTATTAACTCTTGGCTGCTAAAGCAGCTCTGAGACCAACCTTCTAGTTTAAATTTTAATGTGGGAACCTACAACTGCCCTTAAATTGGGTTCCTAGTGAGAAGCATTGGAAATTGAAGCAAGTCCCCCATTTTTATTTTTCTTATGAAGTGGCATTGGAGTATGGATTTTCTGGTAATTCATCCTTTCATTGCAGGATAAGAGGGACGACATCATGATCGGTGTGAGGTCAACTGCATTGCAGTTCAAGGAGGACACGAAGCAGTGGCTCAGTGGCTTCAGCCTGGCCATGCTCCTGAGTTTGTGCGTCGCAGGGATGAACTGCAACCAAACCTTCCCGTATTACTCAGCTGTGGCTGCCGTAGGGGCTCACCTGGCACACCAGGTTTGATGGATTTATTTATACTTTTTCCATGTGGAAGTTCTTACTAAGAAGTCAGAGCGCTTTTCAACCCCCATCAATTCATGAGCTACCCATGAAAAACAGTTCCTGTAAAGAGAACTGAAGTCTTCTGACAATAAGCTTGGTCCTCTTAAGTACCTTTTGCAGAACTTTTGGTTGAAGAGTCCTGACTACAAACAGTGGAGTACTGCTTTCAGTCTGTTTGTAACCAACAGAAGTGCCACACATTAAGCTGTGATCTCAAGGAAATGGTTTTCTCCTCATTCCCAGAAGCAGCTGCTGCTCAATCCACCTCAATATGCTATAAAATATTGTGGTGTTGACTGTTCTGATTCAGCTCTTGCAGTGTCTGGCACATATAATAGCAGATGTTAATATTATAATTTTATGTTAATTGACAGTTCTAACTCAGAACTAACTCAGTTCTAACTCTTTTTATAGCAGAGAACAATCCAGTTCAGTCTTGTAGTTGCATTAGTTTAGAAATTTTTATGAATAACAGAAAGAAAGAAATTAGCTTTGTCAGTAAAGGATGCAGATAGGATCTTGTTACCTTGTTCTTTCTGAATCCTAACAACTGTGTTACACAGTCTTGTAGTAAGTGACAGGTCAGTCTATTCAAAATTTAATTGCTGGTCTTGGTAGGTAAGTGATGGCAGAGGCCTGTGTATTGCAGGTAGTAAAACCATTGCCAGTCTGAGCAGTTCACTCTGTGGTAACGTGGAACTTTTTAAAGCACGTTGGTCGTATGTTGCATTTTAATGGGTGGAGCTCATGCAGGTAATGGATATTAAACAT
Source organism: Pseudorectes ferrugineus (assembly GCA_008033365.1). Lineage (NCBI taxonomy): Eukaryota > Metazoa > Chordata > Aves > Passeriformes > Pseudorectes > Pseudorectes ferrugineus. The sequence continues at coordinate 10,019 of QWTY01003276.1, read as the reverse complement.
ATCTCTGAGTAAGGGAATTCTTGTGGTGATGTAGTCTGGCACTCAGCCACTGTTTTCATAGTGACTGTGCTTGGAAATGTATGAGGGAAAGAATACTACATCCACTGCATGATCATTTACAGTTTGAATTGTCAGAGAGGCTCTACGCTGTGGTTTTGGCATGAGTGGAAACCACTTTTAAGGATCTTTATAAGTGAGGATGCAGACCTAATGAGTGTAAGTGATGGAGAATTCACAATTGTGTGGACTGCCAAAGTCACAAGAGCAGAACTGTTCTGTGTACCACAGAGTAGCTTCTTTTTGAGTGATTATTTTAATATTAGTCCTGCTTAAACATTTTCATGCTTATCTTCTTGTTCACAATTTCTGATCGTGTGCTTAACTGAGTTTAGAAAGCTGAGTAAGATGCTTGAGGACCAGGATTTCCAGGATTTCCTTAATTCACTGAATTTTTGCCTGAGGCAGAGGAATTTGGGTCTTGATGATGTCAAATTATATCCCTCTCAAGAAGTGTGCCAATAGAAAAATAATATCTTTTACTTTCCTTGTGTTTCTGAAAGTATAGCTTGGCTGCTATTGAGTTTAATTTGTCAGTTCAGTGTTTCAAGTTCCCACTGTCTGAGGGGCTGACAGGTTCTTAAGGGTGTGGATCACATCATATCTTAGAAGCTTGTGAAGAGTGTTTTTGATTATTTGACCAGGACCCAACCCTGATTTCTTTGTACAACCACAAATAAAGCAGGTTTCCTGGGGAAGGTTTCACTTCTTTCAGTCAAATACTTTCTGTTTTAACTTCTTCAAAGGCTGAAGTGCAAGGTTTGAGGTTTTAGGGGCTCCTTCTCTATTAATCTTTTCACTCATTTTGCTCAGTGCTTCCTCTTGTTATCCTTCTCAAGACTGTCGCACCAAATTTTGGTTTTGTGAATATTTTTCAGTAACTTCGCTCTTGCTATACCTTGTGGGTTTGGGTTTTTTTTACTTTTAGTTGTGACTCACAGCAGAGAGCTGCCATGCTCTCTGGCTGCTGTTGCAGGTGTCCTGGTTCTTGTTTGGAAGGGAATTGCATGAACTTGGCTAAGAGCAACTGGACTTAACCAGCTGTGCGTGGCAAGGCAGGGCCTGGTACTTCCCTGTGCTTTCCAGTTATCCTGGTTCACTGCTGGCTCTCCAGTGCCTTGTCTCTACTGGAACATGGAACAACATCTTGCAGCAGAGATGGAAAAGTGCGTGTTCTGGGGGCTTATTTTTATTTAAAGTTACATTGAAGAATTAGGTGGCAACCTACTGAGGAAAATCTCAAAGAGACTTATTGACATTCCCAGATATTTTTGCACTTTTAAATATCAAACCAGACACACCAGTAACCAGGCTGTTTATATAGTCTTCTATTGAGATAGTCTGGGAATCATGTTCATATGAGATCCTTGACTTTTTCTGCTGTATGTTGAATAAATCTGTCAAACACAGATACCAGTTATGCAAAAAAAATTTTAAGCACAGTATTCCTGTTTCTTGTGGAGGTAAGGGGAGACTTTAGAATTTAAGAATAACTTTTTGAAGTTGCAGATGATTTTGTGATGTGTCAGCTATATATGTCTGTAGAATAATAATCCTGTCATGTTATTCTATGCTTTTGCAGATTTACACTTTAGACATAGACAAGCCTGAAGACTGTTGGAAAAAATTTGCTTCAAATCGTACTGTAGGAATTCTGCTCTTCACAGGGATTGTGCTTGGAAATCTGTGGAAGCAAAAAGACTTAATGTAGAAGAGGCTTCAGAAAACAGATAGTTGAAATCACTATACTGATATTTTAGTCTAACTAAAGTTTAAGTATTGTAAGAAGAAAAACACTTTATATTGTTTATTTATAAAAGCTGGTGGAAACATTCTTGTTTCTGAAATCATGCAATTGAGGTAATTCTACAATTGGTTTTCTGTCAATAACTTCATTCTGCATAGAAGCTCCAGTAAGTGAAGCTCCTCTGCTGTAGTACCAGCAAACTTCTATCAAGCTCTGGAGACTGTAAACCCAAGATTTTATATGAAGCAGCTGTCTCTTAGTGACAGCAAGTGTAAAAATGCAAAATGATTTCTGGATGTAAATAAAATCTGGCTGTACATGTTTGATGGTCTGGTTTATTACAAAGGTAATTCTCAGTTTGAGTTGGAGCTTGCTGCATGGAAGAATTGCAATAATTATTTTTCTCCTGGGATGTCTAAGAGCAGTCAGGACTCTGAGTGTGTGAGGTCCACAATAAGGAGACAATAGAGAAGTATTTAAACATTTTCTGCTCTTGCTGTGATTGCTGCAGCGGGTGCTTTCCATGTGAAAAGAACAGGCTTCTGCAAAGTTGTCTGCACAGAGTGAGCTGAGCTTGTTTGTCAGGAGTGATTTGAACACAGACTAAGGACTGAAAACAAAAACAGAGCAGCCCGGAGCTGTTGCCAAGTGGGTGTGACCAGTGGTTGACCTTGGGCTACAAATTTGTCATGCAAACTGTTGACATTTTTTTATTTTTATTTTTTAATTCCGCTTGTTTTGACTTATGCCTACCAGTTTTATTTGTAGTACTACAGGAAAAACTTGTTTCTGGGGGATGCCTAGAAACAGTAAAAATAGCAAGTGCGGGCTAACTAAATGGCCCTTACACAGAAGTTGTTCTTAAATAGGGTTTATATTTTTGGGGCAGAGAAAGTATTAAGTTGAAGAAAAGCAGTTTAAAAATGAAAAACAATAAGCTTCTGATGAATTATGTGACATAGCTGCGTTTTGTGGAGGGAGAATTTGATGCATCGAACAATGTTGAACTTTATTTATTAGCCATTTACTAGTAATTAAAAAGTCTTGTAAAGTAACTAGTACAGGTCAGTTTCTCAGTACTAGTAGTATAAATTTAGAGGGGTGGTGGCAGAAGTTATTAATATGTTTTTAACATATTGAAGTGTCTTTAAGTAGCTCAGATTTGGGAAGAGCTCACATTTTGTAGTGCCTTTGAACCTTCTGGTGTCCTTTGTCTGATGACTGCTTGTCACAAGTGTTTGTCTTAAAATGAGAGGAAGAAAAAGGTGTACCTAAATAGAGTATAAATTAAAGTTTCAAAACAGTCCTCATGTCCTGAACGTGAAAATAATTTCACATTTTCTGTGGGAGTTTTCCGAATTCATCTTAAAATGCATTTTACACAGATAAGACATAGCTGTATTTAGGTTCATTGCCTGAAAAACAGATTTAGGTTCCAGGCTGTAATACTGAGGATATTAAATTTGTGAGAATTTTATGATTAATACACATAAATAAATAATTTTTATAGTGCAAAAGAGGTAAAGGCTACCAAGGGTGTAAATTGCGTGAGCATTTTATGATTAATACACGGAAATTAATAATTTTTTAAGTACAAAAGAGATAAAGGCTGAGCTGCTTCCTGGCTAAAACCTTCCTGTTTGGATCTGCTGGCAGATATATGTGCATCTCCTGCCTTCATTCCCAAGGTATTCTATTCCAAATCTTCACAAAGACACTCTCTGCATTAATTAGACAGAGTTTCTTAAAAATACACCTGTTTCTAAGCATCAGTTTTTCATTAGTGTCCTTTTGCACCAATAAACAATGTCCTCTGGAAGTTTCTTCTCCACTATCAAACCTTGCCATTCTCCCCCACTTCCTTTTCCAAATATTCCTCCACAGGATGTTGAGGTAACAAATGCTGCTTTCAGGCAGTAGGAAGGTCAAATGTGCCTAACAATGGCAAACTGAAACACTGCCAGTTGCTCAGTGAAACAGAAAGCTCTGTTACCAGCACCAGCCCTTGCCTGTGTGTTGTACTTTGTAGAAGGGTGTATCAAAGCAACACGAGCTCTTTGTCCAGGATTAGCCCTATAGAAGTAAGGTGCTACTCCTGCAGGGATAAAGGGAGAGGTTGCCAAGGCACTGGAAGCCCTGCAGGGTAGCACAGTGGCACACGGGAGCTCTCACACTCCCCTTTCCCAGGGAAAAGGCTCGCCAGAGGAGGGTCAGCCAAGGCAAACTGTGCCTGGGTTCTGCTATTTATATTTCTTGGTAAATATGATGCCGTTAATGCGAGGAAATCAGGGTTTGCCCTCCCTCTATTCCCAAGTACCTGCTGCAGGAGCTGTGCAGTGCAAACAGCCGGAGTGCCTGTGCCAGCCAGCCTGGCTGCCAGGGAGCCTGGCAACATCAGGGCAGTAGGTCAGGCATCTCGCCAGCAACTGGTGACATGAAATGGAAAAAAAAAGGGCACTCCTTTTTTATTTCCATTTTGGCAAAAGCTAGGAGAGGGCCATTAATTGATTTCTAAACACTTCACAGTGCAAATACCAGGAGAGAGGCTCCATTTGAGATTCAAAAGAAAGCTGCCAAGAAAAAATGTGCACATTAGCCAGCCATGGATAATGTGAAGTTTAGGTACTAGCTGCATATACTGAAGAGGTGATTCTGATTTTCCTGCAGTTCCTCCCTGTATTTTGTGATGGAGGCAAAAGGCCAGAGCAAATTTTAACACTGTGCTAGATGCAGTACCAGAATTACGAAGAAAATAGCAAAACCTTCATTGGTTTTACAGCATTTTTCTTTTCCTGGATGGTGGTATTTAAAAAAACCACCAAAAACCACCACTTCCAGGCAGCTGTACACAAGTGATTTTGTCTGAACAAAGCAGAAAGAGGTCTAATACACTTAAAAGAAACCTAAACAAAACCAACAACAAAAGAACAGTGTTCATGCCAAGTTCAATGCTTCTAACAATACAGCTGTAATTTCCGGGGTGGAAATTCCCATCCTAATGCAAAACAAAATCCAAAGCCACCCCTGAATACTTATGCCTGCAAAACACAGTTCCTCCAAATTGCAGAGCTTCGTGTCTGTGACAGGTACAGTAACAAGGAAATATACCTAATACAAAATTTAAAATATATACATATACCTAATATAAGTTGTATCAACTGCATAAAGAACAGAACAAAGCCTGTAACAGGTTGTGAGGGCAGTGGGGGAAAGCAGTGGCATGCCCATTCCACAGGACCTTAAGTTTTTTCCTGCACTGACGTCAAAGCATTTGGAGAGCTCAGCTCAGAATGAAAAGTATCTCGCTTTCTACAACTCCATGAAAGGAGCTTGTGGCCAGGTGGGAGTTGGTCTCATCTCCCAGGTAACAAGTGAGAGGAGGAAAGGAAACAGCCTCAAGTTGCACCAGGGGAGGTTTAGACTGGATATAAATTCCTGCACTGAAATGGTGGTCACACATTGGAACAGGCTGCCCAGGGAAGTGGTGGAATCACCATCTCTGGAAGTGTTCAAAAGGTGTGAGGTTGTGGCACTTGGGGACATGGTTTAGTGGTGAACGTGGCAGTGCCAGGTTAATGGTTGGACTCAATGATCTTAGAGGTCTTTTCCAACATAAATGTTTTTCTATGATTCGATATTGAAGGGAAGTAATTTTATCTCTAAGTTAACCTCGCAGGCAGCAGCACATACATAGCACCAGGGGACTGCAGGGGACTGCACTGTTAAACTTCAACAGTGTTAGGTGGAAAAACCTGTGTGCATTTTGTGTTGCCGCTCATGCTGCAGCACAGCCAAATATTTGTCAAACACATTTTCAGCTTTATCAGAGCTTATTTGCCCCCAAATGCTGTCATGCTATTCACCACTTTTTCAGGGAATACATATCAATGGAAATAAATGTACTTGAGAGGAAAATGGAGGAAAGCACAGACTTCATGTGCACCATAACATGCATTACTGTTGTGTTTTACTTAAGCATTTATTGGAAGGCACCTCGAATCTATTTGCTTAGAGTTGGCATGATCCCTTTTTTCCCCGCACTTCCTCGTGCATGACACCACACAGTGGGTGCAGCAAGGCAATAAAAGAAGGATTTGGCAGACCACAGTAAAGTGTCACTCTGACTGTATCTGTCAGATGAGGGGTGGGAGTCTCCTGCCTCCCTCCTCCTTGGGAGGAAAACCCAGGGCGGAAAGCAAAGGCTGTGTCAACACAGGTTGTCCCTGGAGCTGGTGGGGCTGAGGTTGCTCTTGGCTAGGTAAAGGGCAGGCTGAAGGTCTGGTGTGCAGTGCATGCCGGCTCTCCCAGGTGACAGGTGATAAACACTTGGTTGCTCAACCCCAAGCAGGACGCTGGCACCTACAGTTTCCTCTCTTGTTATGCCTTTATCTGATGAATGTGCTCTCCACAGCAGGACTGCTGCCAGCACCACCTGGGGACCACTACTGGTGGTCCATTTTTTCTCATATGCTGAGTAGGATGGGGGGAAGTGTCCTCTCACTCCTTCCCATGTCTCTCAGCCCAGCCATGAGCTGATGTGCTGCGAGGGGTCCTCTGAGATCTTGGCACATGCACACAGGGAAGCCATCCACATGGAGCGGGTGCAAAGGCAGCGAGTGTTGTATCTGCTGTCTTCAGGCTTTGCTTGAGAAATCAGTGGCAAGAGGGGAAGCAGAAGGCAAAAAATTGCCTTCAAGAATTCGAGCTGCTCAGAGCTGATTTATTTATGCCACGTAAAAATGGAGGTTAAACAGTTGGGGAATTTCCATCAGAGGTTATAACCTACCTTTCCATCACGGTGAGCATGTTGGGTCACGAGACTGCCATGGAAAAGCAAAGCTCTCCTCTGAAGAGGACTTCTGGTCATGTGCATGCAGCAGGTGTGGAGCCATACAGCTTCCCCGTCTTGCACATCATCTCTCCTGGTTCAACTCTCTCAATACCTTCTCCCATCTGTCTTAAAAAACATCATTATTATTAAGTAGTAAAGGCCCTTTTTAATCCACAGTACAACTTATTCTGCTAAATAACATCAATACATTGAAAAAATACTTTACACCTGTCAAATACTGTTGCGAAGTGCGTTGGATGTCCTTCTGCCAATACCTTGGTTAATGCTGGATTAACCTCATGATGCATCACGTGTGGCTGTTTGCTCAGCTCCTGCTCAGGTGCTCCTCATGTACGCTGGGAGCAGCACCATTGGGTTAAAGCAAGGACACCACGTGTGCCAGACACAAGGGATGGGAGAAGGGAAGGTCCATCATCCCCTGCCTCGTTCTGGCAGAAGCTGTCAGCTTGGGATAAAACTGCCATAGAAATGGCATAGAGCATGTGTCCAAGCTGGAAATTGGCCATGGGTCATCTTACTCCAGAAAGCCTCTGGAGCTGACCCAAGAACAGCTGAACTGCTGAGGTTCTCCTGCTTCCCACCACTCTCTGGGGATGGGGATAGGGATGGGGACAGGAGGATCCGCACTTGCACCCTCTGGTAGTTCTGCTTGTGTGCAGGTGCAAGTCAGTGAATTTTTGAGTTAGGCAGTTAATGAAGCAGCAGACTACAAAAATTTATGAGTTGGACTGGTCTGTTTGTTACAAGAGGGTTGATTTGTTGATTTTTAATTTAGTTTTTTTTAACTTCTGAGCACTTGAGATAAAGCTTGATTCCCGGAGGGCATTATCCTGTAAGTCTGAGTGATCTGGAGAAAGAGTGGCACCACTGAAAGAATAAAAAGGTGGCGAGCCACAGGAAGCAGAAGCTCAGCCAGAAGTAGTGTGACGTCTTTCTCACACAAGATGTGTGAAACATCTTGTGACAAACCATTGCCTGAGCTGGCATGCGATTGTAGAGGGATTTGAAACCACTTCTGCTACTTCTGTTTAGATCTGACGTGCTGTGGCTAAGAGCTGCTGTGAAGCTGGTGACACCTTTAGCCCTGGCTGTGAGCTCTACACTATGTGCTGGACCTCATGTTCGGGTGCCTGTAGCACAGGGGGTTCAGGCACCTTGCTCAGATGGCACTTGCACGCTCCCAGCCACAGCATCATTTTCTGTCTGATCAGCCACTCAAGCAGACCCTCTCCACTGTGTGCAGTGTCCCTGCCGTGGGAGGGATGAGGGATGTGCAGACATGGGAGTAGCTCTCTCCTTGTACCAACTGCAATGGCTTCAGCTTTGGTGAGATGTGCACCTGACCCTCAGCTGTATTTCTAAGGGCTGTGAAAATTTCCCCTTGCACTTGCTCAGCTCCATTTTCCTATGGCTTTTACAGCTGCAGGAATTTCCCTTTTGCCTGAGCCATTTCAAGCTGTGGGACGGAAGCAAGGTTTGGGGGTAATGTGTTCTTCCATTGAAGCTGCTGAGGCATCTAGAAAAAAGGTGAAGTTTCTGATTCAGAAGCCCTTCTCCATGTCTGAAATGAAACCCTGAGGCTGTTACTCTGCCTCTGGAAAGGGCTGGTGGGATCAGAGCTTTGGAGAGAGGCCCCCAAGCACCCTTCTGTGCCAGGCAGCTCCCCTGACCTGCACGCCAATGGGATTCATGGACCCTCTGTGAATGAACACACCTCTCACCACTCGAAACACCAGAATTTGTGTAAATAGCACAAGGCAGCATGCTGGGGAAGGTGGCTTTGCTCATTTGTGGTAGTGTTTGAAGTTGCAGGTTGGACTTGTTTTAAGTGGTACAGAGAAGAGGCATGAACATTTACATGTGAGTGGCCCAAACTGGAATAAACAAGCTTCTGGTTGTAACTGCTCCATAAAATACAGTGGTAGACTGTGTAATTCATAGTTTGTTCTTTGCAGAGAAAGCAAAAAGGTGTTAAGGGAGTTTTTTTTAAATCTGTGCTCCTGAATCTTCATCAGTATTGCATTTACTGTAGTACGTGTTAAATTGGTGAATATTAATTTCAGCTGAATTTTTCCATTGTCTTCTTGGAAATAATCATGGAATGGCTTGGTTTGGAAGGGACTTTAAAGATCATCTAGTTTCAAACCCCATGCTGTGGGCAGGCATGCTTTCCACTAGGTTGCTCAAAGCCCCATCCAACCTGGCCTTGAACAGTTCCAGGGATGGGACATCCACAGCTTCTCTGGGCAGCCTGTGCCAGTGCCTCATGATCCTAACAATGAAGAATTTCTTTGTAATACCTAATCTAAACCTATCCTCCTTCAGTTTAAATCAATTCCCCCTTGCCCTGTCACTAAATACCCTTGTGAACCCTCCTCTCCATCTCTCTTGTAGCTCCCGTTAGGTACAGGGAGATACTTTAGGGTTTCTCTGGAGCCTTTTCTTCTTACCACCTAAAAAACCAACTGCATTTCAGCTTCCCGTTTCCCTCCTCCCCAGCAGACTCCTAGGCCATGAGCCTCACCCAGCCAGCTGGTGGGGTGTCAGGCATCTCCTCTTCTAGGGAGGATCTGCAGACTACAACTTTTTGCAAACCTCAATTTCCACAGCCTGTTGCAATGTTCTTACACAAAACACCAACTGTAATTTCCACAGCCTATTGCAATATTCCTACACAAAACACCAACTGTGTATGATCCAGCCAGGGAGTGGCCAGACAGCCACACTGTAAAGCAGGGACAGCCACAGTTAAACGTTGGAGCTGCTGGAAGCCAAGGCAAGCATTTCAGGGCACAGCTCCCTGTTTTCTCAGCAGCACTACTGGTAAAAGGCTTCATTTAAAGCACCATAAATCCCAGCCTGTTGACAAAGCTGCTACATTGAAGTTTAGCCCCAACTTCTCCTTTCCCCATTCTCGATTATGGATGAGAGAGAAGGGAACCTCACCATCAGCACTTCCCATGGGACACACTGAACTTGACTTGCTCCTGAGAAAGCAGCCACCCAGACCCTCTCTGGGATCTCTGCATGCTATGTGCATCCTGCTGGGAAACAAGAACTGCTGTCCTGGTGCCACAGATTCTCCACAAAATGTAGAATTGCATCCAAAACTGTCATGACTTGCACAGGGCATGAGTGGTTACATATTTGGGGCATGTTAGTGCAGAAACTGTAAATATTAGTATCTCATAAAGGGACATTTATGTATGTATGGTAAGTGCTCGGTTAATTTTACAGTGGCTGGGTTACATGGCTTGTGACAAGCACTTAGGGAATCAGCCTAATTTTTACAGAAAGCCTCCATGTGGGGTGTTGTAGTGGCTTCAGTTCGAAACCTGGCAGAAACACCAATTAATGTAGTGG
>QWTY01003274.1:1049-37269 GCA_008033365.1 Pseudorectes ferrugineus | reverse complement strand
AGAAGGTTACATTGTGTGCAGAAAGAATTTCATTACTTACAATGGGTTACACATGATAAGATGGCTTGAAATACTGGTTCTCACTTTTGGAAGGAAGTTAGAACGTGTGTGGGACATGAACTTAATGAAATTTTGCTGAAGAACCCACTTATCACCACTCATTTGCTGCATATCATGAATGGGAAAAACTGGCAGGAGTAGGTACTGCTCCCTTTGGGAAGGAAACCAAGCAAAGACCAGTTTTGAGGAGAAATTTTTTTGACCTTGGCTTACACAAGTCCATAGGATTGTGAGCCTGATATCTCGTGTGTCAGGCTAGTGAATAAAAATGACAGCAGAAATATTCCCAGCGATGAACCACTCCAGTTAATACCAAATGCCCCCAAAGAATGGTTAGAACCTGTCTATTGGAGGCAAAGAGTGATGGAATCTGGACACTTCCCTTAAAGGATCAGCTTTAACCCTCAGATTCACCTTAATAAGACCAAACAGTATTTTCTGGGAACTATGAGGGCAGCTACAGAATAATGTTAAGCAGTGGCTCTGCCTTTTACTTCCACCCAAGCCCAGAAGGCAAATGTTTTTCTCTCTTTTTAATATCTCAGTGCAACAAATCTGATATTTAATGAGTAACAATTCGATTTCCAAGTGAATTTCCGAAGACTATGTGGAATTTGTAGTGCCTCAATTTCAGCTACTTGAAGTCAGCAACCACCTTAAAAAAAAAAAAATTGTTCTTTGCAGGAACACTGCTCACAATATTTAATGAACAAATTACTGATACCTTAGGAATACAACATTCCTACACAAAAATCCAATTTAAGAATTCTGCATTATGACCTCAATGAGCCTAAGCATAACTGAGGGTCCAACAGGCCAGCATGCTTTCAATGAGCTCCTGTATCACAACTGCCAAGATAAGTAAAAAAAATTCATAATGGAACTCTTCCCTGAATTTCTAAGAGCATTCCACAATATATGTAACAAAATTCTTTTTTTTAATTAGTTTCTTCAAACTGATAAGCACTTCCTTATTTGGAAGGGACACAGAATATTTACACGGGGCTCAACAGATATATAAATGTTTCCTTTGACATATTCTGATATTCACAATGCTTCAAACAAAAAATAGCAAAAAACCATCTGCGGAACAACTGAAAAACAATAGTCAAGTTTTTTGACTGTATTGCACTTCTTGTTTTAAAAAGTAGTAAAAAAGTTTAAGAACTTTTTCTCTGTACTATCCCTACTATAAAAGACTTTTCAAATCATCAGTGAAAAAGAAAACTGTCAAGATCCAATTACATTGTTGTGAACTCTATATGACAAACTGTTCTTGTTTCTCTTGATCAATATTCTGTCATTATTCATGTCAGAAAACTTTTCAGACACCTCAATTTAAATGAAGATTCAGAATAAAGAGAAGAAAAAGATGTTTATACAGCTGGCCAGCCACTAAGGCTGTGGGCTGTGTGCTCATTAGCTTCAAAGCAGCTGAGATTTGTTACAATAAAGTCCTGCACCACAATAACTGAGTATTTAGAATAAAACTGGCTGAAATTCATTTTCATGCCAATGTGTGCTCATTGACTGTGCTTTTGTATCCACTAACATTTGAATACCTGTTCTGATGACTAAGCAAAGTCCTATAGAAGCTGTCTCATTAAATAAAAGCAGTTCTAGCAATGCTAATTAAGAGCATTTGTTATTCTACAGAGAGGCAATTTACAGTAGGAGTCATAAAACAAATCATGATAAAAGCCAGGATAATGTTCCTCCAGCAGCTCAACTTGATAGATATCATACATACAAGTTAATATTTAAACTCCTTCTCCAGCAGGAATAGCCATACTCCTGCTTTAGCTGTTTTCATGCACAGAAAAAAGCCAAAGGTAAGGTACTAAAAATGGCCAATCCAGGTGGAATTCTCTTGGTTGAGCTCTTGCAACAATACCTGTACTGCTGCCTACAAAATAAAGTGTAGAGCACTTAAGGGAAGTTAAATGTGCATACTTGGGCACTAACATTACAAATTTGAGGGTTTGTTTGCAAAATTGGTTAACACAGTGCTTAAGAGAATTCTTAGATGTGTAGCGCCTTTTGATGACCATCTCTCCTCTGAATTTAAATTAATACAGTATAGTAAATAAAACCAGATATCCTTAACTGTGACTTAACAAAATATTCTGAATCAATAAATGGTGAATAAAAAATAAACTTGAAATTGAATATGGATCATATTACTCCTAAATTAGTAATATATTTATCAAAATACATGTCTACCTCACAATTCGACATAAATGTACCTTTTCCACCAAATTCCTGATTTGGTCGTATGTTCTACTTGTTTGACTACAATCCAAACATTTTATACTAGTGGAAGCACAAAAGTAGCTTAGAAAATCTAAGGGGTAGTAAGCAGATCAATTCAAAGATTTCTCCTAATCTGGGCTAGACTAAAAAATGAACAATGAGATTTTACAATACGAAAGTAATACTGCTGCTAGAAAATAAAATAGGTGACCTATTTTTGATAAAGATAGTTTAGAGTTCTTAAGCAATTAGTAAATGTAATAACACTTCAAGAGCAAAGAGTCATCTGTAACAAAGTAACATTTGAAAACTGCATCTAAAGCAACTCCCCTTACATAATTAATATGGGCCTGCTTCCTAGATTAGTACATCCACAAGGGAAGTTTTCTTTATCTGGAGCTCTGATTACAAGATTGCAGAAAAGCTAACGAGTTCCCAGGGCATGTGACTTTGGCATTCATTGTCTTCGTCTTCTAATCCTCCACAAGGCAAACTTCTACAGAGTAACTACTGAAGGAGAAATGCAAAGTAATTCAGACCAGAATATATTTAAACTATCTTTGATTTACCATGTCACTAGATAAAGCAATTTTAATCATAAATCCCTGAGAGTCTTTAAAACAGACCTAGATGATGCTCCTGCAATTTCTTAGCTATTCTTTTTAAAACATACAGAAAAACACTAAGCTCAAAGTGTCCCAAAATGTGGCTTTTCAAGTGCATTTAGAAACCAGAAACAGATTCTGTCCCATAACAAGAAACGTGCACATGTCATGCATAATCTTTTTTCTAGGTTAGTAACATATCCTCTTTCTCTTAGATTAACTATTATTAATGGTTGGCACTCGTATCACAGTTTCCTAATCAGAAGCTTAGTAATGCCTTAAAGCCTATAAGGTCCTACATGGAATGATTGTTTCTGTTTGAGATATAAAAGTGTTTTCTCCCATAACCAGGTGTTGGGACCAGAATTCGGAGATTCTTATCTTCAGGCATGAACACAACCAGGAGACTCATGTTTCTTATTCTCCCAGTACGTGTTAAAAGATTCCATTCCAAAATATTATCTAATTAAAAGTTATTGCAGAAGGAATGACGGTTTTATACATTTTTGTGACTTGTGCTACTACATATTTTCATTGACCAAAATCTGGAAGTCTTCCTGGAAAATCAGGTCTTTGCCAATGAGCCAGATCAGTTTGGATTCATATGCAAAATACTCTTTCAATTTTACAGCAGTCTGTGATTAAATCAGGATTATATAATTGCATTGACTGGTGACTGGCTTGCAAAACCATAAACAAACAGAAACCCAAACAACAACAACACCACAACAAACAAAAAACCCAGTTAAAAGAGTACAGTCCACTGAGAGCCATCTAAACTGCTGCAACAGCTGCTGTCTTTGAACTGCTCAAACTTCTCCAAGAAATGCTTATCTGCTGTGTAGAAATGCAATATTTCCTTACTACTATTTTTTTTAATCACAGCCTTCTTTTTTCTTTTAAGTTCTTTCTAATTCCTTCTTTGGACCTCTATATCAGACACAGCACTAACTGAGCTGATAGACCTGGCCAAAATAGAAAATACGAATGGATCACTTGCTCTTCAAGTCACAATGATGGGTCACTTGGGTTTTTTAAATTCATAGCTTTATGTAAGAAAATAATGTCAGAAGATTTGGGAAAATATAAAGTTGTAACAGTTTCATACACAAGTTTAGTGTCTTACAGAAGGGAACTCCAGTTTTGCTGGGGTTTGTGATCTTACATGAGGTGCAATTCACTTCCTCAAAAAGTTAGCCTGACCAAAAGGTTAGAGAAGAAAAAATTAAAATTCCAGGAAAAAACTGTTCTGCCAGTGAATCACCATGCCAGGCTGCTATGACGCTCTTTCCACTCTAATCAACTTTACTTCTAATGTGATTTCTGTAATTGTACAGAACTTTATAGGTGGAGTCTCTACCAAGTACTCAAAGCCACTACTTCCCAGCTCCTGAGAAGATACAGCATGTGAGAATGCATAAACCATAACCATTGTAACATTAATATCTTTGTACACAGTCAGCAAAAATTGTATGGATCACATTACTTGAACACAAGTTATTCAAGATGATTCATTCCTTCTTCTGATACAGAAATTCCAATAGCAGACTCCTAAATATAGGCACCCAGTAGTTTTCAAGTCATTTTGGAATACACTTAAAATTGAACTAGAGCTACTGGCACAAATAGGCCTAGCATATTTATTTGGCAATAATCACAGCATTAGTTATAATCCATGTTTATTGATCTGTACCTTCATTCCAGTTGAACAAAACAATTGCTTGGTTTGTTTTTCATTAAAAATGTAAATGGGTATTTAAAAAATACCCTTAAGGATAATGCTTCTGATTAGTGGCATTCTTGAAAAATATGAAACATTAATCTATTTGGTTATACTAAAAAAAAAATCACACAATTCTTCAGCAATTTAAAGCAGGTTCAATGAGTGTACTGACAAACTTTCCACCAGTCGTAAAACATTTCCCTATTTTTATCCCCAATTACTGCAATAGCATGGAAATCTTCTATGGAGGGAAATTATACCCCAGGTAAGGTCATGGAAGACAAATTATGGAACTGTGTTTATAAACATTACGTATTATAATTTTATTCAAACTGTGAAATTTTTCAAGTTTTAGTTTTTTCAGTGCTCATTCAGTCTGCAGTCATGCACACCACACACACGTGCACACACACACAGACTTCCTCTTTCTTCCTGCAAATTTTCAGAGCTCCACATGTTTGTGCTCTTGATTAATCTGGTGCAGTAAGAAGGGCTTTTATTAGTGATTAATTTTGCCATTATTCTTGCTGGAGAAAAGACTACTTTTGAGAATGGACTTAGGAAGCAGGCTCTTCCCAGAATATCAGAAGCTGATATTCCTCTTTTACTCCCTGTAACACTGAAACAAGACTGAGTTCAGACAAGAGCCACTCCTAGCCAAGGAGTGGCTGGACAAGGAACAGGGATAAATAATCTACTTGCTTGAGAAAGAAATCCTGTAACCTTCATTTCTTTTGTGAGAATTTTCATGCAGTGCAGCCCTTACCCTGCGTGTGTACAGCACATTTCATAAGGACAGAACCACAGTATTTGATCCTGCAAATAATCATGAGGGCAGTCAACAGATGAGAGGAAAACACCTATTTTGTCTCGAGTGTAGTTCTTCTGCTCCATGTGTACATCCAAGCCCTGACCACACTAAGAAAGAAGTAAACAGAACCTGATAAATGAAACACAACTGCACATAAGAACCCTGTTTTATTTCTCATCTTAATTTCTTGTACTCTGACTTTTGCTAGAGAACTGAAAATTAATCCCATGTGAGCAGCGAACACCAAAATTGCTGTTTTCTGTCATTTTATGTGCATTTTAGTTTCTTTATAAGATGAAGAATCTAATTATCACATTAAAAAACTATGACTGTTAGCAATTTTAATTTAGAAAACTATTGCAGCAACACTGGGAAGCTATGGAGTTATTCAAGAATAACACTGTTGCTTTGAAATTAACTCTATATTCAAGTAAGGAATCTGAGATCATCTAGGATTCAACTGTTCTATTAATCTCTGGATTTCTCTAAAGAAAATCAAGGTTATTGCCTTAAAACTATCAGGACAGATACCTGCACCATGTGTTAGCCATCAACTACACAAGGATTTCCTGGGTACTCTGAAACCTATATTCAAAGTGAGAACAGGTAGGCCTAACATGTCAGATTTCACTGTATTAGCAGTTTGTTCCCAGTTAATATTTAAATAGTTAACTGGGGAGTTTTAATCATTGCATTTGCACTGCTGTGGTGGAAAATACTTCCCTCAGAGAGCCCTACCAGCATGCATTAGGCCATGAAGATATGCCTACAAATCTGAGTGAACAGGACAAAGATAAAGAGCAAGAAACAGGATTATCTTCTGCAAGCTACACTTGCTGAGGGTCATTCTCTAATCAACCTCCACACGTAGACACACCCGAATCACCACAGCATCAGTGTGTCAGTATAAAGCACTGCTCCCTCTTTCCTCCCTGTAGTTAACTGTCCCCAAAGGCACTGACCCAAAAAACACATCCAGTGTTATCACCTACCACATCCCACAGCACATCTGGGAGCAACAGGATGACCTTACTGGATTGGTTCTAAGCTTTTCTTTGCAGTTCACATACAGGCACTGCATTTCTAATGTATGACTCTTAGTAGAAAAAGAATTCACGTAACAAACATGGTAGAATGTTGTGTATTTGTAAACCCAGTGACTACTGCAAGTGTTTGTAAGCATGTGCTCCTCAAAGCATGCACACCCCTCACCAGTCCCAAATGGTTTCTGATAAATGAGAGTTTTGGGAAAGCATCTGCTGCCAAAGTAACTTACACAGTTCCTCACAACCACCTCTTTGGAGGAACATCTTGGAAGCTGTACAGGTTTGTAACCACAAAAAGATTTTGAATTACTCTTATGACTGCAATCCATTCTCATATACCAACCTTTCAGGATTACTTTGACTTGTGTCACATCACAAAGGTAATTACAGCCCTTTAAACACAGTATTGCCAATGACAGGGCACAGGCTCTGTACTCAGTGTGCTAGGTCTGGACCAAAGCTTGTCTCTTATCACCTGATGCTTTCCTTTCACTTGGTTTAGCTGTAACAATTCTTTCTAACAGCAGGCAGCCATGCCTGGTTTGGAGTGGGACAAATCAGTTTGAGGGTAATGGAGAGCAAAGAATATAACTTATGCCAAAATACAGTGTATATATGGTGTGCTTTACACAACTGGCAGACCACTGAAGAAAGAGCAAGATCTAAAAGTAAAAGCAAAGTTGTAAAAACGATCCCCAAGCAGATCCTAGAATGAGAAAGAAGCCATCAAAGAGCCCTTGGGTCACACATGCAACACCACATAAGCCTGAGCTCTGCAGTCCCAGGGGAGAACTGCCCCTGCCTTGCCAATCAGCAAAAGTTTCAGCAGCATAAACACACAGGCAAGTTCCCAAAGCCTGACGTCCCCAGTACCTCAACATCCACGTTTCAAATGTAATAAAATATTTACCTAGCACAGAGGGACATGAAGAGCAATCAATAAGATCCAATTATACAACGTATTTAAAAGATCCCTGGTAACACATTCCAACTCTGTTCGCCTTGCTGACACATCTAGGACTGAGGCCATGCTGTGTGGGCACACACCTCCATTCTCCAGGCACTTCTGCAGCACACCAGCGAAACCTACAGCTCTCCATGGAGGGGAAGACATTGCTGTGGCCAGATCAGCTTGCAGGACCACAAATAAAATGTGGTAGCATTTCAGAGAGGCTGTGCTTTGCTACGTAACAAAGACCACTCATATGAAGTTTAAAAAGAAACTGTGCTTAAGATGCATTACTGATCAGAGAGTACCAAACTGGAGCTGCTTCTGATTACCAAAACCACTTCAACAAGAAATGTTACTGCTACTACACCGTTTAGAAGCAAGATCTGACAAGAAACAGATTATTACACAATAACTTAAGGTCATATGTGCCTCCTGTAATTACAAATTAGCATTTTAATTAAACACAAAACTCGTGTCCTATTTTTTCCTAAACCTGTTTAATTAAATACACCATGAAAAAGCTCTCCTGGTTTACTATTAAATCACTTAGAATTTTGTTAGACCAAAGCAGAGACTAGCGACAATTTCACATTGGGAAGGAGAATTTAGTTTCTTATTCTTTTCGTAAAAGATATAAAGTACATTCATTTCTGGTACAGTATTACTAGCAATATTTTCACTGGTACAGGAACATCTTTAAGGTTTCCTTTCCTCCAAAAGCATCAGCAAAACGAGACCAGCAAAGCACATTTTTGCTGTGTGATTTGCTTTGGCCACAGCTTTGCTGCGTCAGCAAAATGTCACTAAAACAATACAATAACAGCAACTGTTGATCACATCCCCTTTCTGCTGCACACGAGGCTGTACTCAGACTGCCCATGTTGTACCTCAGCTTCCTGCCATCCTTAGTAGCTCTCTGATGCCAGCTAAGCCCTCCCAACTGCTCCTCTGCAATACCCAACGCTGTCACCTTTGTGATATAATCTTTGGGAGCACAGATCTCTATTCCCAAGACCCAAGTTTCAGACGATACGCTACAAAAGATTAGAAAGTTATCCTGATGATCAAAGACATCCAACTCACCACAAGTGTGCCAGACAACACCTTTTATATTTTATGATCAGACTGGAATACTAGGAGCTCTCAGAACTCTGAGAGCGCAGTAAAACCGATGTGCAAATTCACCTAAGGAAACTACAAACAGCAGTTTTTTATAATCAGACACGTCAGTGATAGTGGTGGCAAACACAGCTCGCAAAACACGTTAGAGACAGAAAAGCTTTCCCCTGCTCTTTGCTAAGCATACAGGAGATCATAATGCCATTACTGACCTCAACCTCCGACAATGTCAACAGAGAGCAGATGCTCTGTTACTGGCAGAGCACGCTGCTCTCTGAGGTAACAGCAGCTTGACACAACATGCTTTAAATGACATCCACACTTGTCACATGGAAGTATGTAGATTGTTATAGGCATGTCAGCTTACCTTTAAAAATACCAAAATAGAGAAGCTGCTCCTAACTGAAAACTGCACATTTAATAATGCAGAAATAAAATAAAAATAAACTCTAAAGAGTAGACCTGAGCTCACTTCATTGCATGTATGCATCAAGAATTTTTCACTACAGGATAAGTTAAATTCAATGATTAAATCATCTGTTTGCATTGGGTCTTGGGGGGAAAAAAAAAAAGAAAAAACAGGCACTATTTTTCAGCTGCTATGTTTGGTTTTTTCCTCCCAAAGCCAGGACTAAATTCAGATATAATTCTAGAACTGCAGAATTATAGTCACAATCAGTATAACTAAAATAAGAACTTGGCAACATGTCTCTTCATGCCTTGTATGGCATTAAAGGTACCATCTGTGCGCTTAACAAATTGATAATAATGTCTCGTTACCAAATGTTGCATGCTCATGTATGTATTAAGGCTTCTACTCTGCAAATGCATTGAAGCATAAAAAGAGACATTAATTCTGAATTACCTGAACTAGTATAATTAACATTTTGGCCATGTGCTAATGTAAGTACCATTTATCCACAAAACAAACGGTCCACAGAGGGCAAAACAAAAACAAACAAGAAAACCCAGGTTTCCATTCCCAGAATTTTAGCCCTTTTTCTTCACTCATTCTGAAATTGCATCACTCCACAGTTGAAGGACCAGCATTCGAATGCCAATGCAAATTTATTGGAAAACTATAGATTGCAATCCATCCTGGGAAATTTCATGCAAGTCCCTTGCTCAAGTACTTCTGCCTGCTTTGGTCCAATCCCTGCTGCTGTATGATAATAAAGCTCTCACCCTCACTCCCCTCCTGTGCTTCCAGCAAAAGAAGGGGTATTCTGGTTGCAGAATCCCTCACAGAGGGGAACAGCTATCAAGATTTTGTGTCAAACTTGGAAATGAAACTGTGGGCAAACATCTGGATGCAGCTGTAGAGCAGAAAGGAGAACCCCATTCAGTCTATTCTTAGCTGCTCATCACTGCTCAGTTTAGGGAAAAAAGTGAGGCTTATTATTAAAACTATTTCAGTGAACTCACTTTGAAACACGAGGGTAGGGAAGAACCACAGCGACAGATACAAGAACAAGTCCCCTCTGGCAGCAAAGAGGAGACAGGAGCTAATGATGAATCTGGTTTTAAATGCATTTCAATACATTTTTAAAACTACTTCTAACATTTCATATGTATAACTGAACTTGACTTCAAATTTGAACATCAGTCTTAACAGGTTTCTAAAACCTCTCCACAAGTTTATACAAAAGACATTTATCCCACCTTTGCTGATGTATTCTACTTTTGAAGCTAAAGGTCATGTTAAATTCTAGAAGAGTTTGGATTTAAGAAAAAAAAATAAGGCCTTCCATAAGACAGGTCTTCTGAATATGCAATCATAAATGCTTTATGTAACACTTGTATTTATAATATTCATGATGCAAATAAGTCCTAACCTTTTTGACAATTCTGAATGTTTTGGAAATGCTTAGAGTTTTCCAAAATTTAATAGGTTGGTTTTTTTTTTCTTTATGTGTTTTCCTCCTCACCCCCAGAAAAACAACTGATTCAAGATATAGTCATTTAGCTTGCCAAAATCAAAACTGGAAGCCAGGAATTGAATAACTAGTCCACACTGCTAATCAAAATCCTGTTCCACTTCCCTGGTTTCTCAGCTATGAAATTCCTCAGATTGCATTCCTGAATCGGCCATGTATGGAAACTTTATTGGTAAATAATATCCATTTACTCTCCTGACGGGTAACTCCCCTCCTTGCTGTTAAAGTAACTTCACATCAACCAATGAAGTCAGAAGACTCCCTGCACTGCCACCATAAATGCTTAATAGCTCAAATGTGGTATTTATACAAAGTTACCCAACTCTATGCTGGCACATCCAGACTTCTTAAATTGAATTACAATGGTTAATAAACCCAACACCAACAAAGACTTAATTCAGACAAGAGGAAAATATTTTTGTATGTGGACACCTCAGGAATAAATTCCTAGTTTATATGACTACAAATGGAATCAATCCAGGTCTTAATTTCAAAAGAAACAATCTCTTGTCATCTCAAGGTAACAAAGTTTATATAAGAACATGGTTACTTCCCACTACATGCCATGTTCCTGATTAATACTTAAATACCATCAATATTAAGATCTCTGCTGTGCCTTTCAACACCACTCATTAAAAACATTTTCATTTCAACAGCGTCATGAACTGGGACATTGCCCAGGAACTGAACGAAATATCCAAGTTTATGAAATACTTGACTTTCAAACCCAAGAATATTAAACACAATTCTCACCAAGTATATCCAGGCACAAATTTAGTTTTAGTAAGAATGTTAGGTTGGAAGGAATACATTCAGTTTGCTCTGAATTCATTCACAAATAACTGTGTCAGCCTCACCTCCATCACCCCTAAATTCCTCATCATCCATTTATAGGCTCTCACCTCTGTTCTGCAAGAAAACCTAAGGGGGATCATTTTTTAATCATTTTTAATGTCCTTGAGACTCTGCACATCAGATTTCCTGGCTGTAAGGGCAGTAAAGTTCTCCTGCTGGTCCTTCTCAGTCCCAACCTCCACTTTATCAGAAGTGTCACTCTCAAAGACACAAAAGGGCTCCCATTCTCACATCTTTGTTGTATTAGCAAGAGAACTGCTTTTTCAGCCAAACACTAGTTTCAAGTTCTAGGAGAGGAGTACCATAATTTATATAAATATCACCAATCAGGAAGAAATCATATATCAGACAATAGTTAGGAAATGCCAGTGAGTAAAACAAAAACTGGGACCCCCAACTCACATGCACATAAATCCACCTTACATGGTACAGCTCAACACTTGAAATCTACAATTATGTGATCCTGAAATCCTAAGAGTCCAAAAGCAAATTCAACAGTATAATCAGAAAGCACCTACACCTCAAGTCTGGCAACGTTCTTAATAAAAGACAGATAAAATGATACACCACCATTCCTGTGCACTGTCTCCACTGTCAATCAAGCATCCACATCTCAATATCTATCCCGCCCTTACCCTGCAGGTTGAGGTATTGAAACCCACTGAAAACTTGCATGTCATTGACACTCCAGCTGTTGAAAGGTGATGAACCACATCCTTATCACAGCTGGATATCTGAAATCAACTTGAAAATTGAAGACTATGCCACTAAGACAGAAATGAATATTTCCAATATGCATTTACTAGTGACTTTTTTAATCCTCTATCATATAATTAATTTTAGAATAGACAACATCAAAGCACTTGCTCTATGAACTTCCAGCCTTGAGCTCCCCTTTGCAAATTGCTAAACCTCGTGTTGAATTAAACATATTATTGCCCTAATTTGCTGTAGGTAGTCATTGTTTAAAATATGAAAAATAAATTAATATATCACAACACCATTTTGCCTAAAAATGTTCCATAAAGCAACTTAAGTAGCAAGCAAGCTCTGTGAAACTAAAGATTAAAGGTGGTATTAAGAATCTAATTTTAGAAAAAGACCCAAAGAGAGAATCACAAAATACTCGTAAGTATCTTGACTTTGTATAACCTGGCCTCTAATGGATTTTGACACCACAAAACAGACATCTGGCTATAGGAACCTGACATTTCTTTACAAGCCATCCAGAAAATCTTCATATGGGCCAAAGCTCTGACCCAAACTACAATTTTGAAAGTGTTCTGCTCCAAAGAAAAAAGCTTCTAGGCTATAATTTCAGATAAATGAATTCTATATTCACCACAGGGTTTAGTGCATATGACCTTAATACTAATTCCACGCAAGGCATCCAGTAAGGACTTGGCTATTTCCTTCCCCCTCTGCACCCCAGACAAAACTGGATTCATGCACAGAGTTTGAGTCCAAGCTCACTGTGCAAAATAAGGGATAAAGTGACATTATGGTAGCTGAGAATAATGCTAAAAAACCACTGCCTTATTCTTCCAGAGGTAGTCAGCAGACTTGCAACAGATAACCAAGGCTAATGAGACACAGTAAATCTTCTACACTTTTATGGAAGGACAGACAACAAAGCAGGACTTTTCCTCAGCATGAAAGAGCTCTCTCTTTAATGATTTTTGAAGTATTTATCAGCAATGAAAGCAACCCAGAGCATGCCTCTCCCAGCTGTTGTCTCCATCTGAAGATAAAAAAGAGAGGTACAGCTGACTGATGAGCCAAATGAAAACGCTCTTCTCACAAGTACACAAACTATTACAGACATCAGCCTTCAGCACAAAATAACTTTAAAAAAAGAGGTCAAGTTGTACTATATAAAAATTATGGTATCACACTCAAAAGTTGCACTAACCTGCATTTTGGAGGCTGACAGAAAACACAAAAACACAGAATAGAAATATAAAAGTGCTATCAAACACACTAATTTATAAAACTGAAAAAATGGTGTATGACTTCCAGAATGTATTTCCTCATTTTCCAGAATCATGGAATGGTTTGGGTTGGAAGGAGCCTTTAGGACCATCTAGTTCCAACCTGCCTGCCATAGTTTCACCATTTCTGGTCAAGAAGAGATCCCATCATTAACAGTCCATCCTGCTGTAAAGGTTATTGATGGCTATTTTGCAAAATGTTTATCTCAGCAAGCACCATCATCATTGCAGGCTGCCAGCACAAATGCAGCAAGTGTCTCGAGTTCCCTGAGGCCCCATTTAACAGCTGAGCCCAATCTTCTTATCCCCAAACAGGAGGACATGAGATGGTGCTGAAGGAGAACACCACGCTATCAGGCTCCCAGCTTCCTCACCCATCTCCAGGTGGAAGCCTGTGACTCGTGCAGGACGGAAAAACCATGGCCAGCTGCTCCCAACCTGCCCCACGGGGAGTTTATCGTGGGGGCTTTCCTACAGAGACCCCCAACAGCGCAACTGAAACGTGTAGGCATCCTGCATGGAAACTTCCTTTTAAACTGTGTCATGCCAGTATTATTTCACCAAAGTCCTGCACCCTCACAGTGTGGGCACAGCAAACAGACCCGGTGAGCTCGCCGAGTCCTGTCTGGCCTCCTAAGAGATGCGCATGTAGAAACAAGTAAATTTATAGACAAAGCCACAAAGCTCAGCTGAGATTATCTGTGACAGACACTCCTCACTGAGCCTGCTGACCTTAGACAAGCAACGTAGCTGCTCGTGAGATGGCTCCTTACTTAGGAACCTGCACCACTCGGAGATGGAGTTTCCTTTGGGAACTCGTAGAAGTTCTTATCAGTGATCCAAAAGCATCTAATGGAAAAAGAAATTCCTGTAACATAGTTTCATCCTTACTGTACTGATTACTACATACTTCAGTTCAGCAGAAGCAGCTAAAGAGATCTCTTTTCAAGGAAGTAGAATAATCTCCCACTTAAAATTTGAGTTACATTAAACAATTAAGGCAAAGGAAAGAAGGCATGGAGGTGTGCACCAACTGCCAAAAAAAAAAAATATCCCACGGTTTCAGCTCCTAGAGTTTGGAAGACTTTGAAGCTAACAATTTTACAGCGGCATGCTCTCAGATGACTGTATCTCTTGCTTGTTATCCAGCTTCCCTGCTTTATTGTAGCTGCCTTTCTCAATCAGTTAACTGAAAGGTTCTGCAGAACAGAGAAATCTCAGAAGAAATAAATATGCAGTTCACCCCTTCTCAGCATCTAGGAGAGCTGAAGGCTAACATAACTGCTGGACAAGCCAGGAGAAGAAGAGTTTGAGTGCAATCATCTGTATTCACTAAGAGGGCAATGCCTCTTTTCATGTCTTGGCTGGATATTTATTACAACAAATGCAACACTGAAGACAGACAACATTTGGCCCAAAGGCCAAAAGAAGGCCCTGATAATTAAGGTTGCTCCTCAGAAAAATTTCAATTGCTCCTTACCGAAGTGCCCCCAGTAGCAAATGTAGCATCACAATAACGAAAAAGATGCCTGAACATAATCCCAAACCCCTTCTGATGAACAATTATAAAGATTCCATCCATGTGCACCTCATAAAGAGACTTTAGTCAATCCCACTGGAAAACAGAAAAGTGATGTTATTGTCATCATCTCTTACAGGACTGGGGAAAAAACAGCTTCATGAATCTGGGTTGAAGCACTGTCCCTTTCCTGCCTTCAAGATTTCTACAAAGATTTTTATTTTTAGGAAATGAAGAGCGAAGAGAGCTTTCCAAACAAAACAAGCAAACACATTTTGGCACTGCATAATTCCAACTGAACTTGTTTTCTGCTGTTTAAGTACAATGTCTTATTTTCTCCTAGATACTTCCATGCTTATTTGATTGACTAATTCACCATTCATCAGGTAATGAAGACAGTGTAACAGTTGATTTTGTTGCTGCTGCCTACTGTTGACCAATTTCAGTCCAACTGTGCCTTCCTCCTACTTCAGCTGGAATCAGCAGCTTCTTTCACCATCTTTCAAGACTATGAATATGTTACTGATTTTTTGTATACATATTAACTTAGTAATCAGGTAACAGAAGATTGTTTTCAAGAAAACTATAAATCAGTAAATAACATACAAAATTAGATTAAAATCTTGGAACAAGAAAATAAAGCAAGAGATATTTGCTGTGTCCACCACACATTTTGATTTAGAAAATTGTTTGGATATTCTGTAGCTTACTTCATCACTACTTCAGCTGCCTTCTTCACAAAAAACACCAGAGGATGTGAGTAAGTTTATGGTGGCATGATACAGAATATGCTTCTATTTACTAACACATAAACTAGAAAGATATTTATAATACTGTGATACACTTTAATAATAAATACTGTATGCAACATTATACTTAAGAACAGTGTTCTGAGCCAGCATTATATGTAGGCAATATGTAATGTGTTATCATTACCAATAATATACAGAAATTATATTTAAATATCTGAAGATAAGCTGATTTACCTAAAGTCATTGCTAGAATCTGTCCAAAGAAATGACTCAGAAGTGCTACAGTGAAGTGTTTCAATTAAAATGAGAAACTTGTGGCAGTGTGACATCTGAAAGGCACAGCTGACACAGCCTTAAATTATGTTGTAAATTCCACCTGCATATTCTGTTTACTTGTGGTACTAAAGCAGAAATATCATTATCACAGCTGCTACACTTTCTCAAAATGCACCTTTCTTACCAACCCTTCCATTACACAAGAAATATCACTACAATTCACAATCTCAGCAACACAGAACATGAAATGTTGGGGAGTAGTTGTAGTAGCCAAAAAGTAACTCTTAAATTGGAGGGGTAGCTGAGGGGGGGAAAATGAGACTCATATAGGGATCAACTTTGTTGTCGGATTCTGTTTAACACCTAACAAACAAAACTTTGACTATTTTGAACTTCAAAGTTTATTTGCTAAAACAAGCATTGCAATAAACAGACAAAACACTATTGAATAGAGTTTTTAAAAGGCCTCTGCTAACAGAAAATATTCCATCAAAAATAGTATCTGTTCCTGCATAAATAGTATCTATCCAGTACACACTAAATGAGACTAGAAATGCTTCACAGGCAGGAAAAAAGCCCAACAACATTCTGGTAACCCAGATCACTACTTGGTAAATACTGGGTCAGACTCAAACTGATATAATACTCCAGAGTGACACAGTGTACATGACAGCACCTCAGATCATCTTTCCAAGGAATCAAAATGTGATCGTGTCATGATGCATTCTGATTCAAAACATTCTTTCTGAACAATACCTTCACAGCAATCACTGCATTCTTTAGTTTTACTTCCTGACAGAAAAGAAAAAATATCTACTACAGTGACATAAAAGCATAAAATAGCTTGTTAAAGGAGAAATGGAAAGAGTAATAAAAAATTTGCTGGTGAGTTGGAGACTGCTCCACATCAGAAGGTTGTTTTATGAGCAAGATGTTAGAATATTTGTCTCTGCTGAAGCATCTTTAGAATTAAAATGATAACGATTAAGCACAATGACCAGATTATGTTCTCTCAAAACATTTAAACAAAGTATGGTGTCAATCATTAAGTGTGATGTGAACTGTCTCATCTAAAAGCACTGAACACAAAGGCCTCACCTCTGGCTCAAACTTCTTGAGCTGAGGATTACTGGATCCAGTACTGGGCATTTATTTTGTTCCCCAGACATCTTCTACTGGCCAGTGTTCGAGCCAGGATTGAGGGGTTGATCCTACAGGATCAGTACAGCTGCCATAATTTGCTGTTCCTACACTAAGGAAAATCTTGATACAAGAGTTGCTTCTAGCACGCCCAAGTTAATTTTGGGGCACAGATAATTCTTGACATTTAGCTTCCAAATAATTACAGTGCTTAAGTTATTGATAAAAATAACCTTGTAGATCTTTTCAGAGGTGTGAATGCTTTTCAAATTTATGTAAAACCATATATGCCAGCTAGAAATCTACAGCTCAGAATGAACACATTGCTCTATTTTAGGCACACATACACACACAGAGTATTGTAAAATAGAAGAAAACCTGAGTGCTTTGCTTGTCCCCTTTGGAAGATCTGTGTCTGCCCAAGCTGAAAAGGTCTCCAATCACTATGCACAATTAGGACAGCAGAATACAGGCCAGATTTAGCCCTCCAAACAAAGAACTTCCAAGCATGTCTTTGATTTTTATTTTTTTCCTGCGATTTATCCAACAACAAAGGTCACTGCAAACCACAGAGCGCACATTTTACTGCTTGTTACAGCTCATACAAAACCACAGCTAGCAACTCGAAGCTAAAATATGTGCTATTTTTCTTAACTCACGCAGAGCATGCTTGTATAGATACAGCACCAAATTACCAAGTAATCATCGCCCGTGTTAGTGGAAAATAGAGCAGCATCCAACTATTACTGAAGTTGTGGGAAACCATTCACCAATTTTAATGTCTTTCCAAGTGTTATTATTTTCGTCATTGAAATATCACGGCTTATAAAAGTCTTTTAGCATGGGAAGAAAAACTGTATTAGGAAAAGCTTTAGACTAAAATGTGCCAGGATCCAACTATTTTGGTAGAGTGAAGATAC
This sequence comes from Pseudorectes ferrugineus, assembly GCA_008033365.1. NCBI lineage: Eukaryota > Metazoa > Chordata > Aves > Passeriformes > Pseudorectes > Pseudorectes ferrugineus. The sequence continues at coordinate 19,310 of QWTY01003274.1, read as the reverse complement.
ACGCAACACATGGCTAACTTACAAATGAGGGAATCAATTCTCATAAATGTTTATCAACCTAACAGCTACTGACAGAGTAAATTCCATGATGAAGTCATGACATTTAGAAAAAAAATTAATCCACTCTGATTTTTGCTTCTGATTTTTTGACAAATTTGCTGTAACATGTACTTATTTATAGGCTTTAAAGGTGAGTGAATTCTTCTATCAATCTTTTTCTGGGAACCACAGCCTTTTGTATTCAGCCTTCAGCCTTAGGAAAGAGTTAACTAGATGCAAGAAAAAGTATCCATAATAGAGTTAATACTACATATGGCAACATATTAACTTAGATAAGCTGCTTCTGATTTGAAAACAGGTACAGTAGTTGAATTACTAAGCTAGGTACTCAGGAAGGCAGGTTCTATATATGATATTCACACTCTAGTCTTGGCTTAAAAAAAATCTACAATCCCTTGAGACTCTACATCCTACTCAGAGTTATAACAATTCTAACATTTAATTAATTACAATCTGAAAGCTGAAAACCTCTCTGCTCCACGGGAGTCAAGCATTTTCATGTGATCATAAGACCACAGCAGTTTATCACTCATTAGCTAAGTCATTATATTTTTAGTGTTCGTGGTTAACACCTCTTATCTGCAAGTAAAATGCAGTCATTTAAAATATGAGCAGCCATGAAAAAGTGGCACTAAGATGATTCACCCTGCAATTGGGGTTGTCTCAGAGCACCACCTAGTCATTTCTAATCAAGTCAATACCTGAAGAGAAATAAATATAAATCAGTCTTTGCATAAGGATGCACAATTTTAAGATAAAAAATTCGGTTTTGTCTTCTAGATAGAATGATAATGATAAGCCCTTTTAACTTCCCTTTCTAAGGCAAGATGAAGGCCTATAGTTACCCCTTTTTAATTTTTAGAGAAATAAGTATTCCACCACAAACTTAAATTTGTATAGTAACATTCAAATCCAAGTATTCAACTTCAAGGATTTTCTTTCACTCCAGCAGGACTTTAATATGCACTATTCATGAGTGGAGTCACAGCAAGTAAAACTGAGGCAGCATTTGCTGTTTTGCAAGTCTTTTCTAAAATACATGGTCAGGGCTCGGTAGGGAACATCCTGAACTGTCTCTGCGAACAGTAAACCCATGTAACTCTGATTTTTTTACTCATGGTTACTCCTCCAAAGTTTTAGAGGAGAAAGGATAGGAAAACTTGTGCTCTTGTACCCTGAGATTTCCCTCTCTTCTCTTCACACTCCGCAAGGGGGTTCCAATTGTGCAGTGCAGGAACAGCCGATGTTCCAGGGTCCCCCTGCTCAGAGCTGACCCTGTGCTGGAGTGTCTGGCACTCTGAATGCTGCCTGTCAGCTGAGGAAACACCTCCTTCAGACAGATGTGAGCCCACGTATCTGCCCTTGCCCAGGAAACCAAAGTATCTCTATTATTAGTGACCTCTAATAGTTCAGCAAGGAGCAGGCGTCAGCACTCTACTCTGTAATTACACAGATGCCAAGTGTGCACACAGTGACTGTGGAGAGACACCCAAATCCTTTAAGTTCATTGATAGCTGATGAGGTTACCTTTCAGTTCATATCATTCAAGATCTAGTTCTCAGAAGAACAGATAAGCTTCCCACTATCTATCAAGGTTAAAAAGTACATTATTATGTGAAAACATCATCTTAGAGTCTCCACTACCAGCTTTCTTCCTGTGAAAAATGAGAAAATGTGGAAGAAGGAAATTAATAAACAACTAAGTGGAAAACAGCCTGAGTACCTGGACCTCTGGAACCTTAATTTGTCCTTCACACTTGCCAGGAACTTACTCTGAGATTACTGGCTAATAATAGGACAGGCCATATATCTCAAACACAAACTCTTCAAAATTCCATACGGGAAACAAGAGCCTGTACAAAATAGTTTTGTGGGATAAAATGAACACATTCGCTTGCATTTGAATAGTTTGAAGATTTAAGTAAGATTTCTGTGGGTTTACACTTTTCCTTCCACATTCTGCAAAAACGTGGTTTACACAGCTGGTTGAAAAATTTCATAATCTCTTCTAGAGACTAAATCCTCTTCACATGACAAATATCCATCTCACAAAAAAAATTCTGAACTCCAAAGATCCCAAATCCAAAGACTGAATTACCTACATGTAAACTTTGTTCTTTACTAGAGGTGAAATTTTTGACTAAGAATATTAGAAGTTTTGTACTTCTGTAACAGTAAATTCAGTGCTATTTCGTGGTTGTGAAATACAACAGTGAAGGATTTCATGATTTGAGTAGTATCTTACAAAGTCATACATCAAAGAATATAACATTACTATTTATTATCCATCCATGGAAGTGTTCAAGGGCAGGTTGGATGGGTTTTGAGCAACCCTATCTACTGCAAGGGGCACTGAGACTAGACCATCTTTAAGGCCCCTTCCAACCTAAGCCAAGATTGAGATTCTATCTTTTTATTGCTGAGTAATGGAATGTGGAATTTAAACTGACATTTCTGAAGACAGAATCTTGCAATTCAAAAACACCTTCAGTGGTACCATTCCCACCAGTTGGACACCTCCCATTATTTGTGAACACTCCAAATATCACCCTTTCTTTTGCCACGTGCAATTTCTGCTGAATGGGAGATTGCCTGCCTTGGTTTCATTCCCAGATCACCTGTTCAAGGAATCACTGAACTTCCCAACAAAATATTGAGGGATGCTTTTGCCACTAATATAACAAATAGAGGCTTAGCATTAGCATTTCCAGATACACATGAAACACCGTATGGAAGCTTACTGTATCTTCTGAGACATCTAACATTAACTCCCCCAAATTTCCTGTCCTACTGCTGTTTACCTAAATGTCACTGCTTTTGCTGTATCACTATGGGAACAGTGGCTGTTCCTTCTGTTCCTATATTGCCACTACCAATCAGTTTTTCTTCGCCAAAATTTGCTGCCAAAACGCTCTACGTACTCAAACTTAAAATATAGCCTCTAACAACAAAATTCTCCAGAAAGCATTCACCAGAACGTCAGCCAAACCATTTCCAGATAAAGACAAAGGAACTGTTTTAAGAGAACTCCCTAGATATCATTCCACTGTCTATACAAACCCCAGTCACCATATCTGGATGTTTCACGGCCTCAAAGTTAGTTTTCTTTTCGACAGCCTTTTAAAGCAGAAAGCTATTTTATAGGCAGGAAACTGAAATTCTAAAAGATAAATATCCTGTCCAAGAATAACAAGAACTTCAGGGTAAACTAAAACATTCAGTGCTCATCCCCAAAGTCCTTGGCTAAAGTCTTACCTATGTTCTCTTACCTTTTCCCCTATGGCACCAAACTATTTGACTTTGTTAGCACACATAGTTCAATGCTTCTTTTATAGAAAACAACCAATTCTTTAACCATGAAAATTAATAAAGCCTCATCCCTTCAGCCTGCCATTGCTTGAGTTTTGGGAAGACAAGTGGCCTGCATGCGGGGGAAAGAGGGAACACAAAGTTCCTCTTTTCCTGTTCACAAAAAATCATGTAAAAATAACTTGGAAATGTTTGTTTCTGCTTTATTTGGCCAAAATCAGATGCTCTCAGAAGCCGAAGCTAAATCAGCAGCCCATGCATTTTTCATCCACACTGATACGCGCTCTCAGCCATGCAGTGCTTAGGGAAAACAGAGATGTGGGAAGCAGTCAATAGACTTTTACTACAGGAGACAAAGTCCTTTACAAAAGTCACAAGCCTAACCCATGCTGACAGGCCAGGTCTGTGCATGCTCAGTCTACCTGGGCTCAATCTGCATTAACTCTGGGGGTTAAGACTGCAAAGCCTCCAGCGAGTTTCCGAGTTCAGGGTAAGGTCTTCTTATGGCATTAGGAAAGCAGATGGCACACGTGCCCAGCTTAGGGTGGGCTTGCACCAACACCCCCGTGACCACACCAACACAGAACTGTAGCACTGGCCAGCAAAACGACACGGCCTTGGCCAAAAACATGTTTTAGTGACTTTCACTTAAATGAGATAATTTCATTATATTTAAGAAAAAATGTAAAACATTTTAAGTACCATTCGACTTGGTACTAGAATGGAGAAAAGCTTTCTGTTCTACACTGTGCCTCGAGAATTAGAGCAGCTGAGGCACCTCAACAGGAGGCAGAGCCAGTCACAGACTTTGTACCTGGAACTATTCATCTCTAGCTTTCAATCAAAGCACAGTCTAGAAAGCATCATTTAATACCATGAGACTTGTAGGTACAGTTCAGTTAAACATTGTTCCTTTTTATCACTGAATTTTTCATTTAGTTGTTCTGAAGTCAGTCGTGTCAAGAGATTTTGAGACCTTATTTTAATAAATATACAAGATGTATGTAATTTGGTAGGTTGCTGTCTTTCAGATTTTTCCTTTGCTATAGCAACAAATAAATTACGAGATAAGTTACTTGAACTCAGAACTACTAAGTCTTCTTTTGATGAAGAGAGCATATAATTACTTAAATATCATTTCATGATGAATAACTGGTTTGTGCCACACATCATTGGTATGTGTTTTAAAGGACTCTGGATGAATACATGAAAAAAATAAGTAGTGGCATCATAATAAATCCAACAGAGTGAAAACTGCACTAACAAAATGTCTGATAAACATAATACAGCTTTGGGGTATTTGCTACTCAGTTCCTTGGAAGGACTGCATTTGTCTGATTAGCTGAGCCGCAGAAAATGCCGTCTTGCTGGAGGCTGCTGCACTCTGCAGCCACCGTCAGCAACCCAGAAAAGTATAATTATCAAACTACTGAACCTTATTAACAAACACTTCTCATGCTCATATTCTAACATTGTAAAGAGATTTCCTTTGTGCTGAACAAATGTAAGCAGCTCTGTAGGCTCCTCTGTGCCACTGGATCTCCCACAACATTTTACTGAAATGCTGCCTGGTAGTTCAGCACAACATACAGAAGCTGTCAGGTGTGATTAAATTCAACATATCACCTGGTTTGTATCACATGGGAAGAGGACAACTAAAAAAAACTGGGCAAATGAATCTTTGGGCTGAACTATTTCCCTCAAACTAATATTTGATGCACTATTAGAAAATTTGCAACAAAAATAAACGTGAAGACTAAATTCCGAGCTTCTGCAGGTTCTTTGTCTGCTGTGATCCCTTCGCCTTTACCAACCAACAAAGAGCATGGTTTGTGTTATGTGATTTACCTCACTAACAAATAACAAGAGTCAGATCCTTAATAATGGCATCACCCAAAGGCATAATTCTACAAGATTGCAAACTGGTAACAGCTCTCTACACCCTTGAATAATGATCACTGTGAAAAAAAAAATCAGCAACAGAGTTAGACACTGCCCAAACTTTCAGCCATGCATCTAAATCAAAAATGTACTGGAATAATATCTTTTAATATTAAAGAAGGGGGGAAAAAAATCTTGATTCATAACTAAATAAATCCATGCAAATCAATCTGCCTACCATTTCAAAGTTTAATCAATCCCTACAAACATTGAAAAGTCAAATTATTTATCACGGTTAGCTGTGCTGACTTCATCGAAAAACACTGAATTATGAGTATACGTCTCAAATCTTTATTTACAGTTTGTTTCAAATGCTGAAGTCAAGCACCTACATTTCTGAGAAATACCACACTGTTTAATCAAGACATTCTTCAAAAAATGGAACTCTAAAAGCCCTTTTCTTCATAAAAATAACCATGAAAAAAATCACAAACAATTGTAAGCAGCTAATTGCTTTTACCAAGTGAATTTTATACAAGCAGATATGACACTCATGGTCTCAATCTCTTCTGAAGCAGGCAGTGGGGGGGAAATACAATGATATTCAATTTGCAATTCATTAAATGAAAATGTTATCACAAATGATTACACAATGACCAAAAAAAAAGACATCACTTCCATCCTAATTAATATTCTCCCACTATCTCTATGTATTCATTTAACCTTTCTTCGTGGCCCTATTCTTCCAGATGGCCCTGCAAAAGAAAGGTTTTGGTGCATGACAGAAGGATAAACAAATCTGAGTTCTTGCAAAATGAATGGTAAACCAAATCACACATTCAATTAACCATGACTGAAAACAGTTTGTCATTAAAGTTCACCAGATTAGAAACTGCATTTCAGTTGATTTAACAGCTACATGAGTCTTTTGAAGTACTCAGGGACCAGCTTTCTAAAAGCACACAAAACTACTCCAGTTCTGCTCAAATTAAGCAAGCCAGCCTTGACCAGCACTTTCAAAAACCATAGATCCCAACTCTGTGGTATTTCCACACAGCACTCACACACAAACCATGTTAAAAACAAACAGTTCTCAAAGCCTAATACACATCTGATGTGAACATCTTTTTAAAAGAAAGTAAACACCCATACTCTGCATAACCTAGAGTTTTAAAACAGGTTTTATAGAGAAAATCCAAGTAATACTTATGGCAATCTGTGTTTGGTGTGGCATTGGTACATGGCAACACAAAGCTTCTCAATTCTGTGGGTTCATTTTTTGAGTAAAACTTTCAGAAATGATTTTCAGGGTTTCCTTTAGCATTCCTTTAGCTATTGTCAAAGAATAAAACCATAACAAGTATTTTGTTAGATTTACATAGTCAATATTGGAGTAAACGAGTAATTCACATGATTTACATAAAGTCAGCAAACTAGTTTTACCATCAGGATTTTTCATGGGTTTTTTCAGAGCATTTCAAAATCAACTTTTACTCTATTCCAACAGTTTGCATATAACGTACAAACTTCTCCCACTCATCTTAAATGCTCAATTTATATTTCAATTACAGCTATTTTAATACCAAATCTAACTACTTTCACCACTGACCACTCAACTGATACAGTAATTAATATGACTGTTCTGTGTTTTTAAATGAATAGATTTACTTTTATTACAACCAGTCTATACTTAAACATTTCAGAGGCACGTCTTCATCAAGCAGGGAGTAAGGGAAAAGAAGAGTAGGGAATCACTGCTCTCCACAGTATAAAGAAACAAAAAAAAAAAAAAAAAGTCTTCTCTACCAGTGCAGCACTATTCTGTTTGGAGACTGACTTTAGGCCATAATAGAAAAAGAACTCTTTCTGGTGTATGCTCTCTCTCCCCAGGCAGTTTGCCAGTAGTGCACTACCAGCAAATCTCTTTAAGGAGAGACAAGCCCTTAGTAGGAATTCCCCACAGGAACAAGCTTGCAACTTTGAACACGGAAAAAACATTTCCTTTCAAATGGGAATGATTAAGTACATCTTTTTGTGAGGCCTTCTGGTCTGGACAACTGAGAAGCTCTCTCTTGCATTTAAAAAAAAAAAAGTTCTGTAGTGTCATTAACTGAAATCTGTAACACCAAACTGGAGATCTTCACACACCCTTGTACTCCAAACAGACATTTTGGGATCCAGGTACTTCAGCACGGATTAAGTTGTACTGGGACACACAAAATAAACTATAGAGGAACAAAGACTTGACTTCTACAAACACAAACGACCTTTCTACCAGTTGGAAATTGCCAGTCATCCTGGTCAAATCTTTCCTTTGGGAATGTCCCTCTTCCTAAACCAGAGTGTGAAATCAAATTTCTGTTTCATTCACAGCTAGAGATGGACTTGACACATGCAATTACGTTCACCAGAAAAATCCAAGAGCGGTTTCATATCACTGGGGTAGTGCAGCACAGACAGGCCTAGGAACTTACTGCAGGATAAGGTGGGACTAAAACACTGACAACTCTGAATTCTCATCTGTTTTGCAGAGGTGTGCATTACAACACAAAGGAAAAAAAAATTTTCTAAATTCAAAATCTGCACTGAAAAATCAAAGTAATCCATAATAATTAGCTAATGCATATCACTGAAGTTTTGAGCTGACAGTAATATTAAATAAAAAATTGAAACTGAAATAGGAAGACAGGGCTGAGTACTACATTACAATATTTTTTAATAATCCCCTTGCAGAAATGCCATCTATTAAAAAATTCTTGCAAATGTGCAAAGGTTACTTACTGATGCATTGTCTCACCTAATAACCATCAAATAACTTTATTATTAATTTTCAGAAAGATAGGGCATGTTGTTCTCATAGTTAAATAGGTATTTCATGGGTTTTTGAATGAGAAAATACATGTCAGGGTATCAATGTACATTAAAAATAGCAAAAAAAATTATCAAAACTATCCCTCAGAGCATTTGCATATACACAAAAAAACTGATCCAAGTCTCTTCATTTTAAGCCCGTGTGGGGATTTTTTTTTTTCAAAATTGAACTACTGACTTTCTCAAGGCCCCTCCTGACTATTCATACACAGACATGCAAATACCTTTCACTGACTTGAATCAATGCACATTGTAAAATTCCTGTGGTATATCAGTTACAATTAGATCCTATATTTTTAAATCTTTTTTGGATTAAACTTAATGATATTTTCTCTTACAACAAATTATCCAGTATCTTTAGTATGGGTAGTTTAGCTAAGTACACACAAGTCATTATAAGGTCTCCACCATGTTTTCCCAAGCACAGTGAAGTGTTTTCAGTAGAGTCCAAATTATCTTGCATCTTTCCTGAAAAGTTTACTTGGGTGACTTTTATGCCAGCTAGCAGAGACATTAGGAGAGAGCATTAGCTAAGAATCCAAAGATAGAAAAATATCAGAAACACAGTACCAAAAAGTTATTTAGATTGGAAGATTTTCTAAGTGAGTGGAAAGAGAGCCAGGCCTTAGAGACCCTTGAGCTGAAAAAGTAAACAAAGCAAAGACAGGTAGATAAACATAGAAATCCTTCTAAGATACAACACTGAACACTTAGCAATTAAACAAAAATATTTAGAATTATTTACTAAATGTGGTTAAAATTTATAGAATCCTGCAACAACATTTTCAGATAATCTATGTATAGAGGATGACTGGGTGCAAGGTAAAAACCAACAACCTTTTCAATGGATGGATTAATTAGTCATGTGGCCTTAGAACTGAATGAGTCATCGAGTTGCTAATGAGATAAGGGCAGGAAGCCTGACACCTCTAAGTCAAGAGTTCAACCGGTTCTTCTCAGAGTACTCTCCTGCTGTGCCCTAGATCGAAGGCACAACACTGGCTTTCCTCCTGCTGAAGGGACTCAAAGAGCCACGTAAAGCTACTTACAGAGGAAATCTTTGCCTGAAAGTAGGACACAAACATCACCTTCCTGTAGCAGTGTCCCCCACTACAGCTCTCCCAGTCCCAACCGCCTGGGATAAAGAGGAGGCATCCAGGACCATCAGCACCTGACCTGCTCTGCAAGCACAGGCTGGAGAGACAACCTCTAGCACAGAGCCTCACTCCGAGAGGGTTCCCCACTGACAGCAGTACTCAAACAAGGCTGAAGAATCCTGTTATCAGGGGCACAGAGACTTTAATTAACATTAGGAGCCCTTTGTGCACTAGAGGCAAGCTCTTTACCCATGGGACTTTGCCAATTTGCTGTAATTTATACAGCTGGGTCTCCCACCCCTGGCTCTGCTGTCAATCTCTTCTCAAGTAGAGCAGTGTCACTGCTGCAAACCTTGGGGGTCTAGTCACGAGGGATGCAGTGCAACCAAAGATTCAACTCAAACTTCAAGGGTGTCGTTTTCATCAACTCTGCATGGATGGATGCCTTCTTATTGCTCATATTTACTTATTGAAAAGAAGGAAAGAAAAAGAATAACCAACAATGTCTTGACCTCGGCCAAAATCCAGACTTGTATTGTGCTGGTCTGCCTGCACATGACAAAGAAAGAAGTCCAGTGCAACTCAGGGCAACGGGAAAGGCAGCGGGAGGGAAAGCACAGAACAGAACATGGGACAGCAGGATGACACCAGGAAGACAAATTGAGGTGGGAGAACGAGATAGGGAAAAGCATGCTGCACAAGAGGACAAACAGAAGAGAAAACACAGAGGGAAGCCAGAGGGTAGAGGCAAAAGATAACAAGAAAGAAATGAGTGGGAAGTTAAAGACAAAAAACATGAAGGGAAATAACATACCACAGATGAGGGGGAAAAAAAGGAAAAGACAGAAAGAGAAGTAAGATATACACAGGAAGCCCTTTCTGCTAGAAACTGCTTCTTATCAAGCTCAGACAAGAAACACTTCCAAAAAGGAGAGCTCAGTCAAGCATGGAAAGTTCAGATCACCTGAAACTTCTGAAGGCAGATGAAAGAAACTACCTTAAAATATGAAGCAGCGAGCTAATCAGCATTTCATCCCAAAGTACCTTGCCTCTGCTCTGCTCTAACAGAAAACTTCTCAGTTCCATAGTAGTTTCACCCATCTACTTGGAGAAGAACAGGACCCACTTGTGTCAGTACATTCAATGATTAGGGACTAATTATTAATGAAGTAGAATTTGGGATTAAGTTCAGTAACTGTGTTTAAAGTTCATCACTCTGTACTGCAGTCTGTGCAATACACACAGCCATGAGAGAACTACTCCAGTCAAAATACAGAAAAGAAGATCCCTTCCTCCTGCCTCTCCTGGCACACATCAAAGACACATCAAGGTGTTTTAGACAAAGGATTAGACAAAATTCCCCATTGAACACAGGACTGTAACACTTGGCAAGTGGTCAAGCACAGTCCAGTCTGAATTTGATTCTGCACTTCTGCTTTGTTTTGTATCACTCACTACTAACACCTCTTTCCTGACAGAGGATAAGTATGACCATGAATCCACTGAGCAAGAAGGTAACTGTAGTGCACCCTTGATCCCAGAGACCGGCAAAAAGGCAAAACACAAACCAGAGCTTGTGCATTCAGAAGACAAAAAGACAAAAAAACTAATAATGAAAGAGACTCCTATCCTACAACATCATTGCTTTTACCATCTGCTTAATTCAGTCCCCAATATAATGAAAAAACGTTTTCTTGCTTCCCTAAATTATCATAAATATCACATAGCATGCTACTGGATCTGTCATAAAAACATCAGTAATTGCAACTTGCAAATCAAAGACAAGCGACCAACACAGGAACACACAGCTGAACCATCCTTACACTCCACTTGCACTATCAGTTTTCTATAAATAGCCTACAATTCCAAAAGGAAGGTTGTGGAACCCCCTCACAGACCTTTATCTTAAGATATTTAGGATTAAAGATAGACTCATTTCCAAGAATAATGATACCCAAGATACAGCCTATTTTTTAAAAATATGCTATTTCTCTTAAGACCCGTATACCTGTTTCTTAAAATGTTTGTTATATTTTTGGTTATAAAATTTATTTTGCCATTACTACTGCAACACGTAACTGACTTTGTGTTGGTTAGGCACCACATGTGGAAACAATGAGAAAGGAAGAACAGGGCTCACTCACAACCAGAGGCTGGGTGGTTGACACAGGGTCAGTGCTGCACTGGCTCAGTCACGGGCCAAGACAAACTCAGAAACTCTCTCAGGTTTCTCTCACAAGTCTTGGAAACTCCATCAGACAGACTCTGCCTTCTAACATCCCACCACAGAGAGCAGTGAATACCTGCTCTGCACACACATCCTCACATTGAGGTTGCCACTGCAAACTGTCCAAGTCACAAAGGATGAACACGTGGACTGCTCAAATTCTCACATATGTACCTTCTCATGAGCCCAACCAAAATGGAAAAGTTTACATTTCTAGTTCCCACATACCAGTGTTCCACTGGTTTTTGCTCTCATACCATTGTTTTCTTGTTCTGAGGCTGATTACAAGTTATGTCTATTTTGTATTCATAGAAAAACCCCACATGCAGAAATACTTCAGTTTTTTGTTTACAAATTTTGGAAAAAAGAGCCAGTTCAGCTAGCTGATGGAAAGAAATTCATCTATTCAATTCAATGAAGCAATATTGAGAGAACCAAGCTAGATATAATATCCATATGCAAACTAAAATTTATGCAGCTGATCTTGAATTAAAGCCAGGGTGGGGTAGTCCCCTAGCAAGATGAGAGTGCAGGGCTCAGGTCAGGCATCCATGTCTACATGCAGGGAGCTAAAATCCTGCCAAACCTACAAGGTTCAACAATGACTTCAGATTTGGTCTGTTCACAAACCAGACAAAAGATCTGAACATTATTAAGAGAATAATCCCTTCTCCCACTGTGAGACACAGCCCTTTCTCAAACTCTTATTGACACACACAGCTCAGGCAGCAGGAAACAGCATCCAGCAGGTTCCCAAGCAAGCCTGACGATTTCTGACTCAGCTCTTCTACTACATTCCCTCACTGTACACTTGAATCCACACTAACAGAGGAAAATTGTCATTGAAATACCAGAGGAGAGACACGAACCCAGACCACTGGTTGATGCATTTCATGATGGAGAACCTCAGTCATAAGAAAAGCCAACATTGCTCGTTCCAGAACTATTTATTTTATTAGATTGAATACACAGGATGTGTCTGTCTGCTCCCTTATTGAATTTAGATCTGTCCCAGCAGCTGAAAGTACATTGTCAGTATAAATTCTGTTCTTTGAACAAACTTAGTGGAACGACTCAACTTCAGGATAAACAGGATGCAAATTTAATGAGAATTTGAGATAATTTAAATGGTCAAGTAAACTTTATATACATATAATTGGGGGGGTTCAAGAACCCTTCTACTTGAAATACATAAGGATTAAGGATCTCTTACTAAAAGGAAAGAAAAAACCACATAAATTATTATTGCTTAGACTAATGTGGCCACATTAGATAAAAAAAGAAAAAACATCAGGGATGAAAATGTCCATTGTCTTTCTAAATACTAGCACACTGTAGAATTGAAATTGGTTCAGAAACACCAGACAATAACCCAACAAAACTAATGCTAGAAACATTTTTCAAAATGATTAGCCTCTGACACAAGTAACTACTTTACCCTTTTCATGTAATGCTTTCTGAAATTAGTTATTAGCGGATCTCGGGGTGGATTGACAGCTATGGAGATTTGTGCCCTGAATTTCTCAGGGGAAAAAAAAGAAAGTCTGTTGGTTGGCTGGTTACACAGCTGCATAACTCATTCTTTACATTGACCTGAATTATTCTGTCTTTCATCAGCAATTTTTATTGTCCATATTTGCTTAATCTCGATTAAAAAAAATAAAAATGGGTCATCTGCACAAAGCAATTACTTTTAGGAAAATAAGCATATACACATCACAAATTATGCACACATGTCCATAAAATAGAAGACCTCATATCAACCCTAACTTTCCAGGTAAATGAATCCAAAATTACCTACTTATTGGTATCCAATTCTTTATTTCATGAACTTCCTCTCCCATCCCAAGAGTCACATGCAGATTTTGAGTGCACAAGACCACTCAACTCCACTATTTCAAGATGGAGTTTAATATAAACAACAAAATCATTGCAATGTAATTCAATGTTACCCTTGAGTGATAGCCTTTGCAAGTTTTAGAAAATTTAAAAAAAAATTGGGCTCCATTTTATCTTTTCAAGCACAACCCTAGTATACTATTTTCAATCAAAGAAATACATTTCTACACACCACTTACTCCAGTTCCATCCCTTTTTTGAAAGATCATTTCTACCAGCAGTGACCACTTTGAAAATTCACATTCATGTTCCTATCATTTTAAAATGTATTAATGCAAAATTTCCCATCATCCTCTCATTAAAAATTAAAATATCCAGTAAAATAAACAGCCAAATAACACCATCAAAAACTGCAAACAGAATAGACAAGTACACTAGGAAAGGCAGTAAACCTTCAAGTCTGAAACAAGTGTCAGAAACAGTAACAGTTAGTAAATATATGTAATCAATATCAGCAATAGAAACACAAAGTTTTTATGCCACACAAATATATGGATGTACACAGCATAATATTAATGCACATTTCTCTCCAAAGAATTTTACTGATGAAAACCCTCATTTTGAACACATGACAAACACTTACTAATGGGAAAAAAAACCACAAAGCAATTCCATATACATTTTGTAGTATCACTACATACCAATTTCTTTTACTGAAATTACCTATATTCAGTGCAGTCTCAAATACTAGCAGTTGATCATGTTAAAAGCATAGCAAACAAATACAAAATAAAAATTCCAGAGTACTTACCAAATTATGATTAGTTGAATTAGAATCATCTTCTGGGAATGGGATGTAAACAGCTAAGGCCACACAATTGGCAAAAATAGACAGTAGTATAAATATGTCAAATGGTCTGGAAAATCTTGTTAAGGAACTCATGATTTATGAGTATCTACAAACTTTTAAGTCTAGTTCTCCTTTCAGCATCAGCAGTGGTAAAACAAGTCTTACTTTAAGACAATCTTTTGACTGATAACTCTGACAAACACTCCATCACCTTTAGTTATAGCACTATATATACCATATTATTTTCCATCACAATGATCCTTCAACGTCCTCTTCCTTTTGAAAAGAGTGAAAACTATTACTCATGCTGTCACAGAGCACTTTATATTAAATTCCAAAGATGAATATAATTATCCACTCTTAAATCAACATGTGGGTCATCATAATGGGCAAGGAATAATCATGGAGCTGTTCTGTCCTCATATACTTACATAGGTCTAATTAATATACATTTTTCCAAGGAGGAAAATCATCTGAAATATAGCTCATAGTAGGATATGAGAAAGATTCCCAGAAAACCACAACTATTCTCTTATAGGAGAGCTAGAAAGCTGTACAATTGACATAGGCAAATTCTGAGCCCCTCCATGTCTCTGACAGTTGCATTCCTGAATCCAAAGCAGATGAAAGTTTAGGTGAGTTGAGTAGAAAATAGAATATCATGGCTGGCTTGGCCACACAAAGAGAGGCTACAGACTTTCACACTGACAACAGCGTGGACTGCAGCTCTGCTTTCTGTACTAGAGCTGGATGACAGCAGTGGAAACCCGGAGATACCTCCTGTCTTCCAGAAAAGAATTTCTTACTTTTCTTAAAATTCATGCGTATCAAGCTCATCCTTCAGTTCATCATCGATTTTCCTTTCTCCCGAGGTATTTTACCATTCTCAAGGACTAGAAACATGGAGGTACCCAGATCAACCTACCTGTGGAAATTTGGAAAAGAAGTACTTTGGACCTCAGCTATGATTTTTGGCATCCTTTCCCGTATTTGATGCACAACGTCTGGATATGTTTCCATAAGAGTCCCATAAAAGACTAGGGTAAGAGTACTAAATATATTCAAAAGCATATTTTTGCCAGTTTAAAAAGTTCCCTGGGGAAAAAAAAAAAGAAGTCCTACAAAGCCCATATGTCCTATAAGATGCCTTAAATTTTGTTTGTTGGCATATTAAAAGTTTGTCACCTTGAGGACCACGTTTATGTCTACAGAGCAGATCAACATCAACAGCTGTTATATTGTGTACAAAATAAAGTTACAACAGCATTTTCCAGGCTGGAGTGAGCAATTGATATCATCACAAGACTGACAATGTAGTTTTATGATGTGGTGCTACTGGGACAAATTCTCGCTGAGTTATTCCACTCTAGATCCACAGTAATTTCATTTACCTGACCTTAGCCAAGGAGAGGCCAATTTACTGAAATTAGTTGGACTTCTACCAGTTTAAATGAAAGAAGCCATTTCACTATCTTTAATATGCAATTGAATTTTGTACAAAGAACTGAGAAACACCAACCCTATAAATGAGTAACAGCTCTTATTGCCAGGTTGGCTGTTCTGTTTATAGTAACAAATTGAGTTTTACTTCAGTAATCTACTGTCTTGAACAGCTGTTTCCCATTACAAGGATGTTGCCATGGCTAATAGGCTAACATTTTTGTCCTTGTACCTCAGCAAAACTATTTTCTATTTCAAACCTTCTCTTGGTAATTAAATAATATACCAAACCAACATGCTATCAGTTCTGCCAGAGAAATACACGTATTTCCACATCACAACCAGTGAACTAAAGAAAAAGCCATCCTTCCCATCACACAGGTCATCATGAACACAACCCAGCATCTCTGATCTCCCATCCAGATGTACATGCTTCCAAATATGTTTGGTGGTAGGCATAAGTTGTACAAACTCAGAAGATTAATATATTTCAGACACTTGTGTGTACTCAGAACATTTCCTTGGCTTAAGTAAAAAACTTCCCTGCTTTCAGTACTGGGAAAAAAACAATCTTTTTAACAAGATTTCTACATCTGACTCATTTGCCCTAATGGCAATACACCAAATTGCAATATGGAAGATACAGGTTTGACATCTTTGGTCATCTCCCTAACACTGGATGGCTAAATGCATTCCTATCCATTCTTCCTTATTTGGAAAGGCAAAAAATGCAATGCAGAGATTTGCTGGAATATAATGTAAGCTTGAAAATGTTCCCCCAACTTCTCCCAGAAAAAAGGAACAGCTATGAGCACTTCTCTGACTTTGAGCTACCTACTTCAGTAAATGATATTCTGTGTCAATATGACACAAGAGACCATCTTTAACAGCACTGAACCCAAATTGACTACCGTTGACATTAATGACAGTTACCCACACATACAAGTGAAGTAACGTGTAAGTTGTGGTGCTCTAAGAGATCCCATAAAACAATCCCCTTGATACGATCACAAAATGCAAGAAAATCATTTAAAAAGCAAACTGCAACAAAGGATACTTCCATTCTACTAGACTAATGCAGGCTCTTCGTATTGGATTGTTGAGGGATAAACAGAAAAGGGCACGGGGTGGCCGACTATTGGACGTATTACCCTGTTTTTTGCTCTTGGCATATTGCTGGCGTTTTCTTTGGGACAGAGATCCTACAGGCTGGGCTGTGGTGGTACTCATATTTTGGGCAGCCTTTGCTTGTCTAGCAGCATCGATTGCAGCTTGCCAAGATAGAACAGTTTGCTTGGATGGTGCTGAACTGTTTGACTGAATAGCTGGTCCGTCACCAGGGAGAGGAATCCTGGTGCTACTTGCATAGTTCACCTCTGTGGGACAAAAGAAAAAAAAGTACTTGGTTATAATTTTTTCACACTAAAATGGGTCCTAAATCAAAAAGATTGTTTTAAGACCTAAATGCAGCGTGATGCTTCCATTACATATCCAGATATATATATGCATACACTTGTGCTGTGGTATATGCAATTGAACAGTAGAAAAAATGCTCAGGAATCAGTTTTATAACTTCAAGACTGATCTAAGTGTTGAGACATAAACACTTCTCATTTTGATTCTTCCCCTTGCAATGTCTTTTTCTAACTGGATGGAAGCCTTCCTGTCCTCATGTTTACTCAGTAAAACATACCTACCCCCTAAGATCAAGCTTGCTGTAGCACCTTAGCATTTACTACTCTCTCAATTTATTTTGGTCGAAAAGAGTAGTTGTTTAAAATTCGTACGCATTGTTCAATTAAGAATAAGCAGCAAGGTAGAGGGGGAAGTCCTGTAAGCAAGTTAAATCTTGCCCTGCTTTGCATTCTCAAAGAAAAATGCGTGGATGCCTCCCACAAGCGAAGATCCAATATTGTCTGCGATAAACACTTTCACAAAGCTCTGCTGTCTTTCGCACTAGAAATCACAACCATGAACCCATTGTAAAAGGATAAGCGTTGGTTCTGTAAAAGGATGGCGTTCGGTTTTGCTTCTTCACAAGAATTTAAAAAATAAACTGCATCTTCCAAATAATAATCGAGTCCTCTTTATGCAGATGACAGCAAAGAGGCAAAACACCACCTCCTCGCAAGGATCCTTCCTCGCGAGCTCTTTGACTAGCGCAACAGTCTACTCCTACATGCACCTGTAGGAAGGAGAGGCTCCTGAGTGCGATTCAAAACTTGATGCCTGGGTGGGGAAAAAAATGGAGGAACGGCACAATATACGTGCTGGGAATTCGGGCTGGCAAGAGAGATGACTGTGAAACGGATCTACCCAGGCAGGGGAGGAAAAATTGCTCCCCGTCAAGCAGCGGAGAGGCAGGGAAAGCACAGCCCTCCTGCTCCAGACGGGGGGCACAGACCACGGGAGCGCCGCGAACGCGGGTGGACGCGGCCAAGGCCGGCGCCGGCCCCCGCTCCGGGGGCTCGGGAGCCCTAAGATGGCTCCCCGGGATGGCGGCGGGGAGTGGGGGGGTCACGGCGGGGCCCCCACGGAGCTGCCGCGGGGAGCGGCACCGGCGCGGCGAGCGCTGGCCAGCGGCGGCGCATCAACAGCTGGGCGACACGGGGGGCAGAGCCGCCGCGGGGGCAAAGGTGGCACATCTACCTCCAACATTTTCCCAAAGCATCCCTGCTTCCCCTCCC